>JANHFR010006270.1:19720-32545 GCA_032468015.1 Mimophis mahfalensis | reverse complement strand
CTCTGTTGCTGGAGGATTCCCGAAGCCCAGGTGATCAACGGAGCATGCTGGGAGGAAGGGGAGGATCCTCCCCTTCCAGCGGACTCCGTTGATCAGCTGGGCCTGGGCTTCAGGAAGCTTCTGCCCCGCTAGGAATAGTGTGTGCGCATGTGGGAGTGCTCAGAGTCAGAGAAAATACAGGAAATTTTTTTAAAAAATGGGACAGGGTCAGGAAAGAGAGGAAAAAACAGGAGTTTCCCAGCCAATCCGGGAAACTTGACAGCTATGGTTAAATGTTATCTTCCAATTCTGGCTGCACATAAGGTAAGTTGTTTTGACATGGGGATCCCAATGGGTCATTCGTTTGGTATATAGGTGGAGGTACCTGTCTCTCACCCTCTTATACAGGCAACAGTCAAATAGGATGTGAGCCAGGTCTTCTATCTCTGCCACTCTGTAAATGCAGAGACATCCATTGTAGGGTATAGAATGGAACCCCCATGAAGAGGTAGTTTCATTGAGGGCTACTTGCGTTGGTCCACCAGTTGCGAATCCATCTGGTCATCTATTCCACATTTTCTATCTTTACCAAGGTTTTTCCTTCAAAAGAAACAATTGGAAAGAGGTTGACAGCATATTTTATCTTTTAATGTTAGTTTTCTTGTTTGAAATGGCCCCCTTCTTCATCCATAGTTCCATGAACATGGTGCTTAATTGGTTAACTCTTCAATAATTTTTATTTATAAAAGTCTGTATAAACAGATAAGTGGGCATATTATAATTAGGGTTGTAATAATTAGAAAGCCTGCAAGAAGCGAAAGCCATTGCCCTATTTGAAGGAAAGTTTTGTTTTCTTCCCCTTGCAATAGCAATGTTTTAAGTATTATGCAATGACTAGTGTTTTATTTAATCTATTTAGATTATTTACAGTAATTATTAATATCATTTTCTGCTTCAAGGAAAGCTTTAATTGTTTATTTGTGTTGTGATATTGAAGTGATTTTTTTAAAAACAAAAAGCAGACTGATGTTCTTTTTTTCATATTACATTTCACTGTTGAAACATGCCTTCAATTTTAACTCAGACTTCATCAATTTCAAATACAGATTAATCACCTTGAGCCATGCAGTAGCTGAATTATCTAATGAAGAAAACTTGTGGTTTAGGTTTCAAAGAAGCTTTGCAAATTTAACTGATGTTACTGATGTAGTTGTACCTCTCAGAATCAAGGATTTCACAATGCTCTTTGTGCTCTTCCTGCACCCTTTTGGCCTCTCCTGAGACAGTCCTACTTCCTCTAAGTCGGGGGTCTGCAAACTGTGGCTCTGGAGCCACATGCGGCTCTTTCGGCCCTCTGCTGCGGCTCCCTGTCAGCTGATTCCACCACTGACTGGCCCCTGCCTTCCCCTGCCCTCCCCTCCCCATCACTCCTCGCCTGGCCCGAGAAGGTAAGGGTGATGGTGTGGGATGGAAACTGACTCCATATTCCAGAACAGGAGGCAACTGGGTGGGAACAAGTGATGTTGAATTGGCCACGCCCACCCAGTCATACCGATTGTTAAATTATTGGCTCCCGGTGTTTTCTGTGGGAAATGGGTCCAAATGGCACTTTGAGTGTTTAAATTTGCAGACCCCTGCTCTAAGTAAAAGCCTGAAATTACCTACTATGTTTGGGTTTCACTATTTCCTGGTAAGGAATTTTCCTTGTGGGAATGGAGTTGTTGATGGACAGATGGACAGACTTTGATGGATGAGCTTCCATCTCTTCAGATCATGACTAAATCTGTCCCATTGCCACTCTAACAAAACTTTCTCCCTCCCCTTCCCCAAAGTCACAAACATTCAGTTTATGTTCCCACTTTTTCGTTGCTAGAAAACAATTGAGCGGGAAGAGATGTATGATCTTGTCACCACACAGCAGGGACCGCATCTGCTCCTTGGCCATATTTCTGGGACTGCTGCTGAGCCCACGGCAACCCCAAGAGTGTCAGCAGCCCATCGGCCATTGAATGATCAGTCCACCCACACAAACAGTGCCACCTCTGTGCCCCCAGCCACGAAACCAGCTGAGACAGGCACGTGGCAGCAGTCAGCTTTGAGAATAGAATCTGTGTTCAGCTGTTTGATTTTGCTTGAGAAGAAACAAAGCTTCTCATAGAGAGGTCAGCTACTGCCAAGATGGTAGCAGTCGCACTTGCTCTCAGTTTGATAGCTTCTCCTGCTTTGACTTTCTGCTTCATTCTGTCTTCTCAAATATGAAAGGAAGAGTCCCACTCCCTGAAATTGCTCAGTGCATCTCCATCTCAAAGCTAGGATCAGGAAACTTAGAACTTCCCTGCCTCTGAAACATGAGCTAACCTAGCTTTCTCTTTCATAGGATTCATGCTGTAAACACATTTTTGCTGAAAGGAGAATTTGATGCGCCAATGAATAAATGGGACAGGAAGAGTCTGATCTAGGCGGACTGACATTAGACAACGAGAGCTCTTCTCGATTCATCTTTCACCTTCCACCCTGCCCAAGGGAGTGAAGCAATTTTAAGCAGGAGTAACGGCTCAGGAGCAGCTAGTTCTTCTGGAAAAGAAGAATACTGTGCAGGAACTGTGTTCTTATTCCAGGAATAAGTACTGTTGAATTCAGTGTTGAATAGATATTGTGTTGCTGGTTGCCAACGCCTGTTTAAACAGGACATGAGTTTGAGAGATAAAATGGTTTCACACAATAGCAGTAATAATTGTATTTATTGTACACTTACAACAACATTGGATAAAGCAACAATTCATACCACAATATATTGTTCTCATTGTTGACAGCTGTTTTCTTCTCTAAAGAGGCATCTGAAGTTCTACATGCTTTCTAACAATCATTCTGGGTCCCCCCGCCCCCTTAAGTGATGGTCTGTGTAATAAAACTGGCATCACTTGGAGATTGTCTGCAGTTAGTTTAATTCGTAGCTTAATCGATTCAAGCTGCAGTTGTTTAAATGAATACGTTGTTTAAATGCAGGTTGGAAGTATTTTTGTGTAAGGTTTAGTCTGCTTGAGTGTGATGCGGTATTATACTAGGAATAATAAAAAATGTCAAAGATGGATTTTTCATATCTTTTATTTATAACATTTCAGATTACTTGAAGTAGCATCAAGATTTTCAAATACTTACATACAAATCAGTGAGAACAGAGGTGATATTCAGCCCGGTTCCGGAGAACTGGTAGTGATAATTTTGACTGTTTTGGAGAACCGGCAAATACCACCTCTGATTGGCTGACACTGGCAAATACCACCTCTCACTGGCCAACAGCATAGCCACGGCCACCAAGCCACAGCCACAGAACTGGTAGTAAAAAAATTTGAATCCCACCACTGAGTGAGAACTTGGACAAGGTATGTGACAAAAAGAGAACTACTTAATGGTAATCCACTTGACCCTTGCCTTTGCTGACTAATTCAAAGCAACCATTATGATCTTCAGGAGAGACTCTTAAGATATGGTACCTGTCTATTTGGTTCCACAGAAAACATCCAAAACATTTGGGACATGCCTCAACATTCATTACAATCTTGTTGGTTCTCTTGATGAAGGGCAGCAGATTGAAAGAAGCTTAGATATCAACCTATAGGGGAAGACTCTGGATTGTTGGTTTCCACTTCCTTTGTGCTTATATTCTGGTCTTTCTTTTACCCTTCCTGACAAGTCTATAGCATTTTCTCTTTCCTTCTTTTAGATTCTTAGCAGGCATCTTCTTTTATTAACTCTTATTTTCTCAATTAGCTGCTCTCACACTGTACTTCATATTCTTGCCATGACATTGGCTTTCTAAGCTTTTCCCCCTTAAATTTTGATAATTCCTGAGAGCTGTTCCTTTTACATTTCCTAGTCCTTCATTGGCATAGAGTTGGGTGAAAATTTTCCCTCAGCTGCTGACTTTTCACTGTCATTTCTGACTTGAACGTTCTAACTGACCTCTGTTTTCTGAAAATTGCACCCTGGTGAATATTTTGGAACATGACACAAGGTCATCCATTGGAGCCAAAGTCATTCCTTGCATCACTGCTGCTAAAAACCACCCTAAAATTCCTTAAATAATATGAGAAAAGAAACCTTTCTCCCTCTTAATTTTCTACAAAATATGCATAATTGTATATATATCCAACCCTGACCCTCTTTGCTTTCCTGATTTATGACCTAAACCAACTTCTCTTTTATAACTTTCCCTCCTATTATAGTTATTCTAAGTTGGCACTAGTTACCAACTCTACAATATCAAGATGCCTTGAAAATAACTCTCCCTGAAATTGACAAGAAGGTTAGAGACCGAATTCTGTGAAGAACTGAGGTATTGTTTTTCAAACTTGGCAACTTTCAAGATGTGTGGATTTCAACTCCCAGAATTCCCTAGCCAGGACAGGGGAATAAAACCCTGGTTTAGACTAAAGAAGAGGTGGCAGAGGAGAATCATGATAGCAGTTCTTTAATACTTGAAGGGTTGTTACAGGGAGAAAGGTATGGATTCATTATCCATAATATTCAAAGGTAGGAGAAGAACCAGTAGTGGAATCTTTAAAAGAGAGAGAAACAAAGTTCTCCTCACCTTGTGAGCTATTGAACAGTGGAACAGCCTGCCTCCTGGGGTCATAGGTACTCCGTCAGTAAAGGTTTTCAAGAAATGGTCAGACAACAATTTGTCTGGAATACTAGGAGTATCTGTGCCCTGGGAGAAGAGTTGGACTTCCAGCCCTAAGATTTTATGATCCAATATTCCAAGTATGATTGCCATTCCTGGTAATGCAGTATACTCTAACGGTATGTATATGAAATGAATCACATTACACAAGCTTACATTAAACTTCATTTACTCTTGGGATGTCCCAGCTTTCCCTTTGAAGCTTTTCACATTTCCATTTTGTTCTAACCACGTTGCGTAATTTGGTGTTGTCAGCAAATGTGGCCCCTGTTGCTTTGTAGCTCCATCAGCCAAGAGGCTCAGCTTTCTGTTTTAGACAAAAACAAAGGCAGGCCGGTAATTCATGAATGTGGCTGTTAGTGGTGGCGAGCCTGAGGGAGAAAGCACAGAGCGCTCATTAAAGTGGGTGATTGCGCCGATTTTTTTTAAAAAATATTTTAAATGTTTGTGCAAACATTAGAAAGATCACATTGATGATCTTCTTGTAATATTCCTTACTAGGAGGACTGATACTGGTATTCCGCTTCCTAAAGAAGTCATCACTTGGCACAATTATTCTTGTACTTTTAACATTTTTTTCCTGACATACAAGGGCATACTGTAAGTGGTCCATGACCTTTTAGAACAGTGGTTCTCAACCTTCCTAATACCCTGACCCTGTAATACAGTTCCTCATGTTGTGGTGACTCCCAACCGTAAAATTATTTTCACATACACCTATATTTGTATTGAAATATGTGTTTTCTGATGGTCTTAGGTGACCCCTCTGAAAGGGTCGTTCGACCCCCAAAGGGGTCCCGACCCACAGGTTGAGAACCACTGATGTATAGAGAAAGGATGGATAGAAGGGATAACAACATAATTATTATAAGTAGTAATATCTAAGGGATTTTTTGAAATAACTATTGGCAATCTGTAGAAAATATTTATAACTGATGGACACAAAGATAAATGAATTGATTGAATTTACTGATGGAAAACTACAATAACATTTTTAACCTAGTTGATTGATGATTTATAGAATAATAGATATAATTAAAGATATGAAAGTAATTGAATCAATGATAATAAGGGGCAATAATATTATGTTTAGAAATTTTTGATGGATGGATATATAAGATAAGTGTAATCATTAGAGTAATGAGGAATTAACTTTTAAGATAATGGGGATTAATAATTAGTTAAGGAGGGAATATTGGCAAATAATTGTATGTTAATAATTTTATGATGAATTGCCAAAGTAGTTAAATAATGAGTTATGTATTGAATAGATGTAAACAAAGTTATTTAAATTTGAGGTAAGCTTCCCAAAAATCTTGAATATTGAATATGCAAAAAATTTAATATTTCTAGTATGATGTAAATTAATTTTTGGTAACAAATGTGTTTTAACAGGTTTTATGATGAAATTGTCAAGTTGGTTAAGTAAATTATAAATTGAATAGATTTTAACAAAGATATTTGGTGTCCCAAGAAAACAATCAATATGTTAAGAATTTAATATCTTAGTACGATGCGAAGCTATATAGAAATTATGCTCTTAAAGAATATCTAGAAACAACTCTGGTCATAGAATGAGAATGTATGTAACCAACTGAAAACAATTAAAAATGTATTTTAAAAAAAGAAAGTGAAAAATCACACTTCCTAGCCCTAGTCTCTTCAATCAATTTGCCAGTTCATATAATTAAAATACAACAAAATTTCATCAGTTCAGAAAGCAAGCGTGATCAATAAAGTGCAATGTTCCTGGTTTTGTTTTTTCCCCCTTTTCGTTGCACCATTATTAAATAGCATGTCTGTAGCATTCTTTTGAATTTAGTGCATTCATTAAGAAAAAGCACTGTTTAACTTTTCGTCATCAGACACTTTTAGATAAGAGAGTTAAACAATACCCTACATTTAAAAAAAGAAAATAACCCAATTTCCTAGTTTTGAATCTTACATATTAGCTGTATCTGAAATACGACTCTAAAAGGTCATTGTGGGGAACATTACTTAGTCCAGGAATAGATAACGCTGCCCTAATTGTGTTTTTTCCTCCTGAAGATAAACAGGACCAACAAAAGGGCAACTCTGCAAAGTTTTAACTATGGACATTGATAAAATGTTGAGATCTAACAAATCAGTGGCTATTATCCTAAACTTTTAAAAGAGGGTTGTAGGAAGGTTAATTTGGTGGCAGGAGTCCTGTCATAAGGCCAGAAGGACATGCAAACTCTTTCACATCCTGTAAAAAGGAACACCCGGAAGAAGAGACCATATTTAGCTCACAAGGGTTTGCTACTTTGATGATGAATAGCCATAGCAATAGCATTTAGACTTATATACCACTTCACAGTGCTTTACAGCCGTCCCTAAACAGTTTACAGATTCAGCATATTGTCCCCAACAATCTGGGTCCTCATTTTACCTACCCCAGAAGGATGGAAGGCTGAATCAACCTTGAGCCTGGTGAGATTCGAACTGCCAAATTTCAGGCAGCCAGCAGTCAGTAGAAGTGCCTGCAGTACTGCATTCTAACCATGCGCCACCAAGGCTTTGCATTGGTGACCTGTATTAACATAGAAGGCCTTTTTTTGGTTCAGAAAATCAGATTGGGCTTTCTATTTCTATCCAGGCACCTATTGTTGAATTGTAGTACTTACAATTCAGCATTGGAATGCACTTCATGAGGAGTGTTAAATTTGTGGCCCACGGACCAGATGTTTCATGCGCTGGCCACACCTAAGCCCAGTTTAGCGAAGGGGAGGGAAATCACGATACATCATGAAATGATGCCATGACAATGAAAGTTTAACACCCCTTCACTTCATAATTCACTATAGAGCAGCCACAGTGTTTAGTAGTAGAATCATGTTCCTGAGCTCTGTCACAGCTACTTCCCATAGGTCTCATTTCTGTGGCAAACATAGGATTTCATGGCACTCAGCTACACCAAATGTGGCAAAGGCAACTGAAAGTAGCAGAAAGCTGATGGATCAGTTAGAATTTGTTGTATCTATTCAGTATATTCTCAAGTGCTGAGCTGTACAATAATGCATTTCCTCAGTCACAGATTTGCAAAGCAGCTATTACTATTATTTCTGTACTGCGGATGAGAGATGGTGTGTTTGCTTGGTATTTTATGAGTTTATGGTGAAGGTGAGACTGGAAATGAGGGAATATAATTTTACTTGTTTAGGTACCACTCCTATCTATCTAGTAGAGCAGTGGTTCTCAACCTGTGGGTCGGGACCCCTTTGGGGGTCGAATGACCCTTTCACAGGAGTCGCCGAAGACCATCAGAAAACACATATTTCAATACAAATGCAGGTGTATGTGAAAATAATTTTATGGTTGGGGGTCACCACAACATGAGGAACTGTATTAAAGGGTTGCGGCATTAGGAAGGTTGAAAACCACTGTAGTAGAGAGAATGAACTGAACTCAGTGGAATTGCAGTATTGTAAAAAGTATTCAGCAGAGATTTAAGCAAGGAAAGATGCATGGAATTGCATAAAGCCTCAGTTCCTGAAAACACACCAGTATTTTACCTCAGCAAAAGGATGTTACATTGCTAATGGAATTACTTATGGTTTAGTTGAAGAGCATTATATCTCCAAGTATATAATGAGAAATACTGTATCAAAAATAAAACATAAAATGTTTAAAATGCTAAATATTTGCTCTTTCCTATTCTCTTCTAATGAAGCAGATCATATGTGACTTGGAGGTCAACCATCAGAAGACGGGGTTTAAAAAAAATCAAAGACTTTCCTTTTAATTCTTAAAATGGCAGCCTTTAATTCATTCAAACAGAAATGGAATGTTCATACTAAACCACTAAAATGTTCATAATTTCTTAAAGATGTTCTTTTATATGATATAGAAGCATTTGACAGAGCAAACCAGCATTAGGTCGTGCTTGTATGATTTATTTTTATTTATTTTTTTGGTAAAGGCAGAACCAACAAACTTCCCACTTCTTTTTCATTTGGTTTATTTATGGATGAATTCCTTCTAAGGGAAATATTAGAATGATACGCTGAGGTGTTTAGACAATATTGAATCAGACCATAGAATTAAAGTGTTTTCTTCATCAAATTATAGCTTTTAACATATTAGAAGTATGTTTGAATCAGAACAATAGTTTTCCATGAATGAAACTTCAGAGTGAACCAAATGTTTAAGATATTAGAGCTTATTTATTAGTTTCTTTTAAAAAGAAACTCAACTAAAAGATCTGTCTGTTTCAGCTCCACAGTTACTATATTTTCCCTATAAACACCTGCTTATCTTCCCATCTTGAAAAGAATAAATGTGTAAAGTATGCATGGCTGATGAAATGAGAAAAAGTTAAGTAACTCTATTATTATACCCGTTAGTCTCATTATAGCAGATCCCCAAATGTGTTGAAAGAACCAAAGCAATTCTGAATCTTGAAGCAGTTCAGAATATCCTGATAAGTTGACAGCTATTTTTTTTTCTTCCTAGCATTTTCTCAAAAGTGCAGAGACCTTTTTAAAAAAATCTACTGAGAGTTGATTCACTGGTTGCAACAGGAATTAACCAACTGACTTGTTGTTTGACCCTGATATTGTGTGCTGAGAGAGAGTCACTGGCCCAAAGTCACCTAGCTGGCTTTCATGTCTAACGCAGGACAAGAACTCACTCACAGTCTCCTGGTTTGTAGCTTGGTGCTATTAAATAATCATTAGGACAAACTGGCTCTCTTACGAATTGACTGCAATATGTTTACATAATTATGATGGACTCATTATCTTTCAAGCTGGAGTTTTTTAAATAGATGGTTGCTTAGAAAATTCAGTGGGAAAGCCAGATTCACTTAATAATCATGTTACTAACTTAACAAATGCAATGATTCATTTAACAAATGTGGCAAGAAAAGATGTAAAATGGGGTAAACTCACGTAACAAATAAACTTAGCAACATAATAAATGTTGCTAAGAAATTTCAATTAGCGACATTAAATTTGGGGCTCAGTTGTAGTTGTAGCTGAAGGACTATCTATAATAGTCATTATTTCCACACACCCCATCCCAGACACTTTGCTTTCTTCCTTCCCTCCCTTCCTCTCCCTCTTGAAGGATGACAGAAATGGGACAGAGTGGTAAATCAATTTCTTGCACAAGTCTTTAAATGAGCTTGAAGACTGCAAGTGTTCATATAATTATAGCAAGCGGAACATCTTGGTAAGCAAATGCCTGTCTTTTATGTGTTGGAAAATGACTGTCAGTGACTTCCAGTTTAATTTGCACCCAGCATCTTCCCAGTTGGTCCCTATATCCGGATGAGAGCAAGCATCAATGCCATGCTTACTTCAGTCAGCTAAAATATAGCTTGAGTTTTATTTATTAAACATCAGCAAGCAACAAAACTATGTGTTTGCAAAACAGGATAAAAGGCAGGCTAAAGCAGTTGAAGTAGGACCTGAAGTATAAGGAAGAGCTGAAAACAGACGGTGACTAAATCACAACAATCTATATCTCTATCTGTCTCTGTATAAAAAGCATTACGTTTTCCAGGCTGACTTGGAAACAATACAGTTAGTAATTAGCATGGACAGTCCCAAAGTATTCCAAGTCTGGCCTTTTTTATTTATCTAAAAGCAATAGATGAAAAGTGGAAAAATAGGATGCCAAGTGATCCCTCATCTATTATGTATCATTTCAGGGGGTGAAAATACATTTAGTGGGTGAAAAAGATGCTTCCAACATGTTGATGATTATAACTGCACCTCATAGGGATGTACTCCTTTCTCCTTGAGGTGCTGTTGATAATGTTTTAAAATGTCACTGAAACAACTACTGGTACATTACTCTTTAGTTAAAAGAATCCAAAGAATATCATTTTAGCCTAAGCAAACTCCACACCCAAAGTGCAGAAAGTATTGCTCATCTTATTTCTACAAGATAATGTGCAAAATAGTTAACTCCAAGACTCAGATGAGAAAGCTCATCCCTCTTGGAGAATTATAGGCTGAAAAATGAAGCAAAGTAGATGGCCATAAATGGTATTTGGGGTGCTTCCAGATGAGGCTTCTAATATGCAACTGTCTTCCCTTAGACACTTAACATTAAAGTGCCCAGATTTTATAATGTTTTGGGCAATTCTGACCCTTTCTTGCCAATTATCCAGACTGATCAACAGCTTTCCAGCTATATTCCAACTATTTAGTCAGATTTAGTCACAGTGCCACACAAAGTACTAGGTAAGGACTTGATATTTTACTGGTTTCAGCTTAAAACTTCTAAGCATATCCAATGAAAAGAACATTAGCATTCACAAGCTGAATGTAGGTAAGAACAATTTCAGTTGTCTTGATTGATAAATATTATCCAAATCTTGAATGCCAGAACGTTAAGGTAGAAGGTGAAAAATTCAACAATCATAACCACTCCATTTCTGACTTCCTTACTATAAAATGAAATACGATTTTAAGCAAAACAATTCTAATAATCAAGTTTAGCACAAGAATATGACTACAATTATATTAATCTGAGCAGAGGCAGATTTTTTAAAATTGGTTTTATTCCCCCCCCCCCAAAAGGATTCTGAGATAGTCTGCCTTTCTGGCCTTAAGTTTCATACATTTTGCAGAAATTCTTCAGAAAATTCACAGAAAACCAAATTTGAATTATTAAAGGTTGCTTAGCCTTCACAATCAAGTCCATCTGAAGCAACAAGCAGGGATAATGATAGCATGCAGAGCTGATCATTTTGATATGCAATTCTATGGACCTCCTGCATTCCAGTTAGGGTGGATTTTTTTTATATTAATTGCCTGCCAGGCTATGACGTATAATCTCTATGATCTACACAAGGCACATTTTCAAATTTTGTTTGGAGAGTCTAGGACAGCCTAATTAAAGCAATACACAAACATCAGAAGAAGAACCAAGTCAGATGAGTGGCAGAGACCTGAACCAATCATTTTTCCTACAAGCACATTTTTTTAAAATTTCCATTTATATTCCTCCCTTCTCTGGAGACTCAGGGTGGCTTACAATATACTCTAGCAATCGCCTTCATTCTCTGTATAGACCAGCTTATTAGGCTTTTCAGCCCCCCCAAGCGGTGTTTTACAAAGTCAGCTTATTGACTTACAAAGTCAACTTATTTTCCCCAACAATCTGGGTCCTCAGTTTACCTACCTTGGAAGGATGGAAGGCTGAGTCAAACTTGACCCTGGTGAGATTAGAACTTGCACTAATTGCAGGCAGCCAGCAGTTAAGTGCAAGCACTTAGCTCGCTGCACCACCGAGGCTCTTGCACTGCTTGCGTTGAGGTAAATATGTTTCAGTTGCATAAGTGACGGATGATAAAATTTTCTCCTGCTTCTGAATGCTTATTGCTCAGAAATATGGGATTCTCATTTTTAAACTTTTAAATTTCTTATATTTCTTCTATATATTCGCTTTTTAATACGAACTTCAAGAACTGAATTAAATGAGGGAGATTGATAAATACTATTAGCATAAAATGAAAGAAGGGAATGATATTGTAGGATTAATTTGGTCTGATCACAAACGGAATGATTTATTGTAAACAACTGCTCAGATAAGATGATAAAGGAAATTTAAAATGGAGAAATGTTATAAAAATTAAGAATTTTTGATGCATATGTATATTACCCAAAAACTGCTCTGTTCATGTGTAAGAAGCATATGTAACGGGAAAAAAACAATAAAAAATATTTTTTTAAAAAAAGAAATATGGGATCCTTTCTTATCAAAAAGCCCAGCAAGGTTGTTGGTTTTTTTTTGGAAATGCAGAACTAGTAAGGAACTGTTTCTTGTCAGTACAATTAATGTTCCTTTTATTCTGATTGGAATAAAGATGAGAGCATAACCTCTGTCAAAAAGGGAATTAAAAGAATGGATTGAAGCAAAGAAAAATTATTCTAGAAAAACAGTTGAGGAGACTACTGAAAGTAGCAGAACTTGCCATTTAATAATGAAATTGCCTTTTTCAGTTCCATGACTTGTAACTCTCCATATATGGAAGTGAAGGTGGGGGAGATTTCCCCCCCCCCCCAGTACTACTATGCAAAATATATTTTCTTCCTCCCTTAAAAGATTTTTTGTGATTTTTTTCTTTTAAAAGACAGCTCTTGCTTTATTCTAAATCAGTGTTTCTCAACCTTGGCAGTTTGAAG
>JANHFR010006266.1:5676-16844 GCA_032468015.1 Mimophis mahfalensis | reverse complement strand
ACCCAGATTGTTGGGGGCAATAAGCTGACTTTGTAAAAATGTCGCTAATAAGCAGGCATATACAAGGAATGAAGGCTGTTGCTAAGCACATTGAGTTGTGCTTCTTAAAGATTGTAAGTCGCCCTGAGTCTCTGGAGAAGGTTGGCATATAAATGGGATTAAAACAACAACAACAACAACAAACAAAAAACACCATGAGATCTATTAAGCAGTGGAACTCCTTTCTTGCTGAAGTCATATAGGACCTCCATCAGTGGAGGTTTTCAAACAAAGGTTGCATGGCTGTTGTTCCCTTTTTGCTGGCCAACTACTAAAAGTCTGATCCAAAAAGTTTTTCTTGACACAGATCTAATCAACTGGTGCAGTATTCTTGCAGTATTCTTGCAATTATAAGCGCAGCTGACAATTATCTGCAGAGATAATTGTCAGCTGTTGATTGATAATCTAATCCTAACCTAACCTATTTATCAGGATAAAAACAACACAAACTAACCCAAATAAACTCATATAATCAATCCAAAACTCATTGGTGGGCAAAAGAAGAAACATGGGATGGTTGGATAGCAATTTATCTGGGATGATCTGAAGTCTCTGGGCGGGGGAATTGGACTTAAAGAGTCCTTTTAATTGTAAAAGCTACAATACAGTGTTTCTTAATTTAGACAATTTCTGGATGTGTGGATCTGAGTTTAAGCAACGGTCAGGCTGGCAGGAAACTTGGAAGTTAAAGTCCACACCTCTTAGAAGCTGCTGAGATTGGAAACATTTTCTGTGTGGACAAATTGAGACTGTAAAGGGCAGATGGTTTTAACAAACTCTGAAAGCATATACTGGTGTTATTTAAAGGTTCAGGGTAGATATTAGATTTAAAAAAAAGTTTCTATGGGTGGGTCTGTAGCTCTGGGCTTGGAGGGTTTCTCAGATGAGATTAGTAACGGCATAGCCACTCTCTTAAAGTGCTTCCATATTGTAATTTAATGAAAAAGGTTGACTCCCATTAATTACTATTGTGGTATTAAAAGGTGTGCAAACATTTTGCTGGAATGAGTAATGCATATGTTAGAAAGCACACCTCAGAGCTTTAAGGAGAGTTCAAGGCTTGCTCCGTGTTCATTTTAACATACTGACTAGACATGGATCAGGACTGAGAAAACAATGGGAATTGCAAAAGCTATTTCCATCCCTCTGGAGAGCTCTTGCCTTTTGCCCAATTGATCATCCATCACTGGCCAACTATCAGCAATCTGAGACAGCTGTCTTGATTAGATTGTTGAGAGAGGACAGGCCTTCTTCCTATCAGTCTTGATAATGTAAAGATATCTACAGTATTCTGTTTGGCCGTTTGTGTATAAGGTGGACTTGAAGTTTGTTGTTCCTGGTGAATGTAACATGTAGCATCCTTCTGCATCCATATTTCTAACGACCTCAGGTTAGGACTTGAAAACTAGGTTAGATCTTGAAAATCCACATTTTGTCTGAAACCTAAACTTTTCAAGAGAGGGAGAAAAGCAGTACACCAAAAAAATAATCCTATCAGCTCATAGGAATGTTTATGATGCTTCAGTTTGTCTTTTGGGGCAAAAAAGGTAACCTATGATGTGGCATATTATTTGGGATTTTGGAGGGGACACTATTGGAGATAAATGACTAAACTGGTAGCTCAAACTGTTTGAAGCCATTTTGCCAGGGAAGAAAACTGTAATTCTTAATTTGCAATGCAGCTTCTGTGTAGAAAGAGAAAATAGTTATTACCTTACCTTATGGCACAAACAAAGAGCTGCTAAATATTCCAGTAGACAGAAAAATATATGTAGAGGCAAAGGTGGTTGAAAGAGACAAAATTACAGTGGACAAGACACTATTGAGGAAGTATAGCTCAGAAATCAGTGAAATCCAGAAATGGCTAATATTCCATAGCATGAAAACTGTGAATCACATTTTACAGACTGATTTGAAAAGTGTTTTTCAACATGATGGTCCCATATGTGATTGCTTATGACTCCCATATCACCTGCAACCCACATGCTTATGGTGGTTGCAGTCCAGAATATCAAGAGGGCTTTCATTAATTTAGAGTAAATTGGATTAACAAGCCAACTTTTTGGCTTCAGAAAAGTATTACGTGGTTTTCTGCTGGCTCAAAAGCTTTCTTTCATATCTTTTAAAGATGGAATTTATCAGCTGAAATTATTATCAAAATCCATGTTCTCAAATACACTGTGAAGCAATTGATTATTTAGGATAGCTTTCTCCAGTCAATGGCTAAGGTAGCTGCAGTTTTAGTCCAACAAGTTATAGCACCAGATGTCTTAGCTACACTGCACTGACTTGATAGCAAATTCCTTAGTACCTTGTGGGAGAATACATCTTATAATAAAATCACTCACTACTACCCAGCAGCTAAATTCCATTTCAGAAAGGAGAACCATGTTTTTGCAAGCAGACTTTAAAAAAAACAACCCATGGACCTATAGCTATTGTGTAAGTATTAATCTAGCAGCCTTCTCCACTTCAAAATCATATAATTAAGAAACTGCAGCAGAAGCCCAAAAAGCAATCTACTTACATTTTTTAAAAAATTCTCTATGCTTAGGTCTCCCCAGAATGGTCAGATCCAAAATTTTCAAGTTTCTTTTAGGTTTAGTGAGATTAGGAAATGCATGTCCTTAAAAAGCCCTCCCCTTGAGACTTCCCCCCCTCCCCCTTTGGGAGGAATTTTGAAGGGGAAAAAATTCTGCAAGGGATGTTTTATCAATTAACTCATGCAAATCCTGAAAAACATAGTTGAAAATGTTAGCACAGCTTATTCTGGTGGTTTCCTTTATTCATATGTTTTCTTGCTAAAGAAATAAATATTGCAGCCTTATTTTTGAATAAAATAAGCTGTGAAGGTTCTCTCCAGAAGTCAGGATTGAATGACTGCATAGTCATTTCTTGGCATTAGGTAAAAGATTTGTCACTGCTTTCTTCTGAGGTATTTCTTTGACTTTCTGGCCCACTGCTTTGGGATTTTCTGGTTTCTCCTATCCAATATTAACTACAGTATGTTGCATTCTGCTTAGCCTTTGTGGGATCAGCCAGGGTCAGCAGAATCTCAGTGCAAAAATATTTTTTATAGCTAATACCAACCCCCTGTAAAATCATACAACTTAATAATAAAGTAAATAATTAAAATTGCTCCATCCACTTTCTGCCTGACTTCTCCCACTTCTGAAACACGGTTTTTGCATGCAAGATAGCCTCTTGAATTGATAAAACTTGTATGTGTGGGATGGGTATTGAATGAGTGAAACTAATCCTGTTTGTTCTACTTTGTGTTAGCAAGTAATGCCGATCAGCAAGTAGACAGCCATACTGTATGACATCAGCTCTGAAATAACCCCAGGGAAGGAAGTGAATGCATCTCTTTCTGCTTATGATCTTGTGACCTCACTTTCCCTCGTATCTGAATATTAATTGAGAATTGGAAATGTCATTGCTAAATGGTGATTGGGTTAGGCAATTCATTAGCTTATTGCTCCTCGTCATGTAGAGTCCTTAGTGCATGGAATGCTGTTTAGCATGCCTTTATAAAAACTTTGCTGCTCATTTCCCCATATTCTGTTTGACATACGGACCTTAGGCAGATGGGTAGGGTGCTGATATTGGAGGGCAGGACTGCAATCCCATAAAAGAGAAACAACATAATTTCAAAATATTTCACTAGACCTTTGATTTGGGGTTGAAGTCTCTTGGATTTCAAAGGTGATTGTTGTAGATAAAGAAGAAATTTTCCTTGTTGAGCTCACAGTCTGTATACTGAAGGCTGGTGTAGTTCACTTATTTTCCAGGTATTTCCTTGGTTGCTCAGCAGTTTAACTGCTTGTTAACTGTTACCATCTGCCTGCAGTTAGTGCAGGTTCGAATCCCATCAGGCTCAAGGTTGACTCAGCCTTCCATCCTTCCAGGTAGGTAAACTGAGGACCCAGATTGTTGGGGGCAATAAGCAGGCATATACAAGGAATGAAGGCTATTGCTAAGCACATTGATTTGTGCTTAATAGATTGTAAGCCGCCCTGAGTCTCTGGAGAAAGGCGGCATATAAATGGGATTTTTTAAAAAAAAGATGCTGAAAGCAAAATTCATTAATTTTAATTTGCAGGTTTGTGGTGTTTAACAGCCTTTCTTTCAGCATCTGATCAACTTTTTTGTTACTTATTTTGACCAGGTATATAAAATAAACCAATGAAGTAGGACAGAATCATAAATCATGAAACAGGATATGATTAGAATATCATATGACCATTTTACTCATGCTTAAAGGTATAAGCAGCATTTGTGCTAAATGAAACTTCACTTATAGTATTCTACCATTTAATATTGTAAATGTATTAATAAATTTGTGAATAGATCTTGGCTCAGTTAAAATATTTTGTTATGTCGTAAGGGAAAAAAGTGGAGTAACTGTTGTATAACAGAGTTTGTATACTCAAAAAAAACCAACAGTTTAGATCAATCATTAGAATTTAATGTGATAATTATAATGCACTCATATTTTTTGTCATAATTAAAGAAAAAGCCAGAGTATGTTGCCATTTCTGCAAAAGCAACATGCATTTTATATCTTAAAAGACTAACATTTTAATTATGGCTTAAATATTAATGTACTTCATTAGATACACAAAAATGGTTATTTACATTTCATATTTTTGCATAATGCTCAGCCTTACCAAATAAATTGATAAATAAATTAAATGACAAGCTCACTAAATTAGGTTTTGATTTGTTGTATAAACTTGTAAGAGGCAAGTAAAGAAACTCTATAATTTCCACAATATGGTAATAACCATTTAGGTTTTGGTCTAAGGCTTAGGGCAAGCTATAATTTTAAAGAGCACAAAATTACATAACTATTTACCAACTGAGACATTAAATTAAAGAAACACAAAAACCCTTGATTCTTTACTGTGACTGAACTTGGAAATCTTCAGACCCCATTAAAAAAGGATACTTTGTTTGGGGATTTGAGGGAGATTTTTTATTAGTCTTTTTTGAGTTTGCATAGATAAGGGTTGTTTGGTTAAGAAATCCTGATGTTGGAATTTTGCCCTGGGTGTAAGAGTCAGCTGTACTTTCTTATTTTATGGATGAACCTTTTTTTCTTCTTCCTCAAGGGAAAAAACAACAACACACCAGTCCAGTTGCCTTTTTGAAAAAGCACCTTTGAGACAACTATGACTAAGAGTCTCCATAGACTCTTTCAAGACAGCTTGGATCAGGAGCTTTAAACCTTTCCCCCATTTTAGATTAAACACAGTTGGTGGGTCATCCTGATTTAATAAAGTCCGGATTGAAGTAGTAAAACAATAATATACAAGCCATTTTTATAAACAAAAACCCAAAGCCCATATATCCATCATGAAAGCCAATCTGAAGTAGTGATTAAGTAACGGTAAAGGTTCCCCTCACACATATGTGCTAGTCGTTCCCAACTCTAGGGGAAGGTGCTCATCTCCATTTTCAAGCTGAAGAGCCAGCGCTGTCCGAAGACATCTCCATGGTCATGTGGCCGGCATGACTAAATGCTGAAGGTGCACGGAACGCTGTTACTTTCCCACCAAAGGTGGTCCCTATTTTTCTACTTGCATTTTTACATGCTTTAGAACTGCTAAATTGGCAGAAGCTCACTCCGTTATGCAGCATTCAGGATTTGAACCGCTGAACTGCCGACCTTTCTGATTGACAGGTTCATTGTCTTAGCCACTGAGCCACTGCATCCCCTTAGTGATTAAGACCCTTGGATAAAAACTGGGTGCCTGTGAGTTCTAGACTCATCCTAGGCTTGAAGGCAGCTGCTGACTTTGGACTAATCATCCTTTTCTCATCCCTAGAAAGAAGGCAGTACAAATCACTTCTGAAAATCTTGCCAAGAAAACAGCAGGAACTAATCTGGGCAATTGCCAGTAGTCAACAGTGACTGGAAGGAATATTATATATAATATATTCTGTGTACAATGCTGTATGCATACCAACACCCACACTATATAACAATCTAACGTGAGCAGCAGATCGAATTGTAATTAATCATTTCTGTTTTCTGAAAACATGCCTATACAAATTACTAGTTAAGAAACTGCCATAGACATTGTTAAGATTAGGTAGAGTTTTAGCTATTAAGTCATGGTTATCTTCAAATGGTAGTGGAAGTGTGCTGGAAGAAATGAATTGTGAAGACCACTATTGCATGCTGGGGAATTCTAATTTGGGCTTTTTAGGCAGCATCCCAAATTGCACTGAGAGTTTCAACTGTAGTTAAATGAGAGTGGCAACACTTTATCTGTTTTCTGTAGGCAAATTATGTTTAGGATTGGCTGGTTTTTTTGGGTTTTTTTGGCTTGCAAGGTATAAATGCATTTGTAGAAATCCTAAAGCATCCTCATAATAATTCTGTGTCTTCCCCCATATCTGCACACAGAGGGCCATGAAAACAAACAAAATAGCTCCCTTCTAATTATTCCAGTTGTTTTACAAAATTATTTCTGGCAGCCTGGTACAGAACAGATTCTGTAATAGAATGAGCATTGCTTTTCTGCATCCCTATTTTGATGCAAACTAGATATTGGCAGGGAGATACTTAGAAAAGATTTTTGGAAGATCAAAAGAAGAGATATATAACCAATATCCAGCAAGAACTGTGGCTACCCATGCCCAGTTCTAGATTTTTTCAAGGCCCTCTGGAATGCAGTCAGAATCGAAACCAGCCAGATCTCAAAAGGAACCTGATTCCAATGGGTAGGAAACTATAACTCTGAATATTAAATAGAGCTATATTATTTATTAAACCTGAATAAGCAAAATACTCTTTTTCTGCTCCAAAAAGTATCAAAATACTTCCACCATCCTCATCCCCCCAAGCTCATTAAGGTAAATGACATGAAAGCCATTGGCTGTTGCTCCCAGCACCTTCTCATCAAGTTAAACCATATGTCTTATGACTGGTGCTCTAGTGTAATGTCATCCTCCCCAAATCCTAAAGGAAAACTGCTAAATTTAGATTATGGAAACATATCTTTTCAGTCAATCTGGCACTGCAATCATCTGCATTTATAAGACATGTCTCAGTATGTGGAGCTACTACATTGGCTACACGTGTCTTAAGCTTTAGAACAACAGTCTTCAGTGTTACCATTAACTTCTGTGGGGAAAATGCAGATTGGCAATCATGAAATAAAATACGTTTTGACTTCATTGACTATAGTTTTCCTCCAATAAAGGTTCTGCCATCTTTTCTTTTAGAAAAGTACAAATGAGTATGTGATTTGTAATGTGAGATCTATTTCTTCAGCAGGGAGCAATCACAATTTGATACAAACAAAATCCAGAGTGCAATCATGTTTTTCCACACAATGAACAATCCACAAAAGTGGTGCTGATTGGTATATCTTTTACGTCTTTTTCAGGAAAAGAAATAACAGCTGAAACCTTCATGGAGAAATTGGATAATGGTGCTTTGCTCTGTCAGCTAGCAGAGACTTTACAGGAGAAATTTAAAGAAAACTGCATTGAAATTAAGTTTGGAAAGGTAAACTTACCTTAGTTTAGGAAAGTACATGTATGGAAGGAGTTTGGTTTGTTTTTTTATTATTTCAATCTTTCCAGTGACAATAACTAATGATTTATTTCAGCTGTCTTTCTTTTGCCATATGCAAAATTACTAATGCTGGCGAAAGCTGCTTTTGTCTGGTTATAATCTAATAGGAAATCATGACTCAGGGTTTAATCAATGGCTGTCTTCAATGTCATTTATTGGTGCAAAGTCAGGATAAACATAAAATCAAATAAATGAGCATTTTAGAGATTATATGAATACTTGTCTCTGCATTAATCTTCCCCTTGTGGAATTGCATACCAGAAGTAATAAGGCAGGGAAGCTGAAGCAATCTTTACAATTTAATTACAATTTTGGGTGGGGTGTAGAAAAGATGCAGTGATGTTCCCCTCTCTTTTTGAATATACTCTGACCTAGTATGGCCGGCTTTGAAAAACAATAATAATTTTGTAAGAGTATCTGGAGAAGTTTTTCCAGTTCTATGGCCTGAGGTCTTTTAAAAGTAGAAATAACAAACATCAAACATAGGATCTTCCACAGGCACAGCTGTATTTTGCTCCTAATCCGAGTTCCATCAGTATTTTTTATATATGATGCCAAACAATAGATCAAGAATACCAACAATCTACAGATCAAGTCATAATCCATAAGAAGTATCAGCTAGATGAAAGAGGTACTGTAGGTGAAAGAGCAATGAACAGGATCTGGTGTCACACCAAACTATGGTGGTTGTTGCAATTATTCACATTTGCTTTTCCCTGAGATGGTTAGCGTTGCTTCATAAATCAAAATAGAGATGATTTGTTTTACTATTTGTTAGCACTTAATTAAAAAAAAAATTGGTGGGTTTTTTTAAATTTTCTACCTTTATTACCTTTACAAATAACTCAAGGCTGCAAGTGTACCCGAAGCTCTTCCCCCTTCATATTTCCCTCACAACAGCAACCCCGTAAGGTGGGTTAGGCTGAAAGAGAGTGATTGACCCAAAATCACCCAGCTGGCTTTCATGCCTAAGGTGAGACTAGAACTCAGCTTCCTGGTTTCTAGGCTGGTGCATTAACCATTTGACCAAATTGGTCTAGTGATTACAAGTTCTTTGTTGTTTTCTGCCAAAATATCAAAGTAGAGTGGAACCTCGGTTCATGACCCCAATTGGTTCCATAACTTTGGTTGTGAACCGAGTTGGTTGTGAACTGAAACAAATTTTCCCTTTGGGTTGTATGGAAATAGGATCGATCTGTTCCAGACCCCTATGAACTCTATTGTTTTTTTTAAGTTTTTGAAGCATACAAATACAGTACTGTAGTTAAATATGCCACAGAACACACATAACAATAAAATCCTTTAATACAAACATTGAGAAAACCATGAACAACAGAGAAAACTGTTCAGTTGGCTGATTCTGAGTGAGAGAGAGGTTGTGTTTTGTGGGAGAGTCTGCCTCCATGATGGAAGAATGCTCTGCTTCAGATGTATTCTTTCTTGAGATTTCTTCAGGAAGTTTGGTTGTGTACCAAGTCAAACATTTAGCTGATTTTTTTGGTTGTGAACTGAAGCATTTGTGAACTGAGATTCCACTGTATAGAATAACTGATAAATCTGCAGTTCCCTTCTTTCTTGAAGTTTTTCCCCCTTTCCAGAAGCTTTCCAGAAGCTAATTTCTTTTGTAATATAGTGTAGATGTCATGCAAATCAGAAGAGAAAACCTCACCCTAATGCTGTTCAAATGTGTGTGAGAGTGTGAGCACAAGCATATTATTTCACATTCCATAGCTTAAGAATGAAAAGAAGTGGCAGCATAAACAGCTTTTTACCATTGCCAACATTTGCCAAGGCATGTTTCCTTTTCACACTGCAATTTCCTGGGTAGAAGCTTCAAGCTATAAACTCCTCAACCGGAAAATGCAAGTCTTAGTACAGAAGAGCATTTATATGGGAATGCTGTTACATGGAACTTAACCTTCTAAAGGATTCCTGTAATGTTCTTCCAAAGCATGAGATTCACTGCATTCATAATATGGACGTGCTATCACAGAGCCATGCGGCTGCATAAGACTTACAATGGAGCTCATGTCCAGCTGCTGTCTTGAAGATGTGGTTGGCAGCTAGAAACTTTAAGACATTTCAGCTGCTATTAAAAGTGATAAAACACTCTGTAGGTAGGTGCAGGCTGATTGTTTTTAAAAAGGAAACAGCTGCCAGAGGATCTGTGCTGGAGACAACAGCCAAACTGCAGCTGAGTGAGTGGGAGGCAAACAGCAGAGAAGAGGTTAGGACTAAGGGAAGAGAAACGGGGAATGAATAAAGTAACTCCATGAACTGAAAGCTTATCAGTCACGTTTTTTATATCTCAACAGGGTGCATGTTTCCATCAGAATTCATTGACAGTTATTGTCTTACTTTCATTTCCCCAAATAAATTAAAACATTACTTTTATATCTTAATGTATTCTTTCATACAAGGGGAGCTTTCTGGTTTCTTTCTGGCGCCAAATCATGCCTCTCAAAGTAGAGCTTAAGAATTTATTGCACACTGAATCTCAAGAGGGATTCCTTCTTTTTCAATAATGCAGAGATTGAGCAAGTGACTCATATTGAGTCTTTGTTTAATTATATGGGAGCAAGAAATAACAAATTTTATATAAGCCATCACATATTAACCATGCACATGCTTAGCCTGTTGTGTGGAATTCAAACCATAATAGTTTAGCATGCTGTGTGAATACAGAAAAATGAGTCAACTGAATACGCACTATTAAGTAAAGACAAGTAAAATGTGAAGAACAGAATTGCACCTTGTTTTATGCAATTATTCTTAATGCAATTTCTGTTACAAACCTATTCATTCTTCAGTCTGTCTGCTAAAATCACACTATAATCCAAATGTACATGTGACTATCGATAGGGATGGACTGAAATTGTCCTCAGTTTAAAGTCATTTTTAAATCCAAGATTAATTCAAGTGTTACGTCAGTGGTGTGGTCACATAGCTTGGTGGTCAAGAATGGTGGTGAATTAATATCCCTGAAATAGTTTGAAGCCACTGAGTAGAGAAAATTGTTTTAGGATATTGTTTGGGTGGTTCGTGTGCCAAGACCTTATGCCTCAGCCACAAATCTCCTTAGGCAGCATTATTAGCATGAGTATATTACTTCAGATAGAAATACAGTGATAAATAATCACAATCCACATTGTTTTCTTTTGATAGAGGGTATCTATGTGACTGAAGTGAGCTGTGGTGGCACAGTGGTTAGAATGCAGTATTGCAGGCTAACACTGCATTCCATTGCCAGGAGTTCAATCCTGACCAGCTCAAGGTTGACCCAATCTTCTACTGAGGGAGGTAAAATGAGGACCCAGATTGTTGGAGGCAATATGGTGACTCTGTAAACTGCTTAGAGAGGACTGTAAAGCACTACGAAAACTTAAAGCACTATGAAGACTATATAAGACTAAATGCTATTGCTATTGCTAAAGTTTTTTTTTTTTAATCCCATTTATATTCCGCCCTTCTCCAAAGACTCAGGGTGGCTTACAATGTGTTTAGCAACAGCCCTCATTCCATGCATATGCCTGCTCAT
>JANHFR010006262.1:231772-243420 GCA_032468015.1 Mimophis mahfalensis | reverse complement strand
GCAAACTTGGCTCTTTTATGACTTGTGGACTTCAACTCCCAGAATTCGTCTTCCAGTCATGTTAGCTCAGGAATGCTAGGAGTTGAAGGCCACAAGTCATACAAGAGCCAAGTTTGCCTACCCCTGCGCTAAAGGAGCTTTGCCAAAAGGCAGCTGGATTTTCTTGGGGGAGGGGTGGTTCCCCTTCAACACTTCTCATCCAAGAGAAGCTAAACTTTTTCAAAGGGAAAAAAGTCAATCCACTGAACTGCAGCTTCCCTGGTTTCTATGGTATCATTATAGACACCAATAGAAGAGATCAGACGGGAATCCTTGGATTTTGTTAGATTTCCCATGGTCATTATTAAAGGAGGAGTCTTTTTGAGGGTTCTCAGAAGTTGTTTTAAATATTTCCATAATTTGGGAGAATCTGAGAAATCACATCTTCCATTTTTTGTCCAGAAAGCTGTGGGGCATTTTGAAGGGACATTTGAATCACACCCAAGTTCAATTCAAGGGTGAGATTCAAGGTGCTGGTGCTGACCTATAAAGCCCTGAATGACTTGGGTCCAGAATATTTAAGGTGACACCTGCTGCCAGCTTCCCACCGCCCGGTCTGCGCACATAGGGAGGGCCGCCTCCTCCCTATGTGCACAGAGTGTCGTTTTGGAGTGTTGTCAGGCGGCACCTAGGAGGAGAGCTTTCTCTGTAGGAGCACCCACTTGGTGGAACCAGCTATCACTGGACTTATGGACGGCCCCCAACCTCCGCTCAATCTGAAAGGAGCTGAAGACCTGGCTCTTTACGTTAGCCGGCCTGGATTGAGGGAAGGGTATTTTATTTTTCTTATATGTCCGGACATACCGGACTTAATTTATTTTAATTTTGTACTTTCTGTTTAATGCCCTGAGTCTGTCTGGAATAGGGCGGTATATAAATTAAAATAATTAATTAATTAATTAATTAATTAATTAAAATGCCTCATCAGTTGGGAGCACCAGCAACCTGACTAATCTTGACAGAAGCTTAAGCAAGGTAGGGCCTTCTGACTCTATGGGAAGTTACCAGTTATGGCTATTGAATAGGTTCAGAAGTTGGGAAGGGAAGAAATATCCCAGGAGGAAGCAACAGTAAGAGAACTTTTGTAGCATTGGCATGAAAATCAGCTGGAAAAACACTATCTGGAATTTATCTGGATTAGGAATCTATCCAAAATTGGAATTGTTTCCTTTGTCCATACTTTCTTCCACAAAAAAGCAAAAAGGTAGATGAAAGAAATAGTATCCAGGTTTTTCTGGAGACACAATCTGCAAAAATACCTGAATCAGTTCCTCCAAAGGTCAGGGGTCTGCAAATTTACACTCAAAGAGCCACTTGGACCCATTTCCCACAGAAAAGAAAACACCGGGAGCCAATAATTTAACAACCAGTATGACTGTGTGGGCGTGGCCAGCTTACATCCCTTATTCCCACCCCATTGCCTCCTGCTCTGGAATATGGAGTGAGTCTCCATCCTACACCATCACCCTTACCTTCTCAGGCCAGGTGAGGAGTGACGGGGAGGGCAGTGGAGGGCAGGGGCCAGTCAGTGGTGGGATCAGCCAACTGGGAGCCGCAGCAGAGGGCGAAAAGAGCTGCATGTGGCTCTAGAGCCACAGTTTGCAGACCCCTGGTTTAGGTGATGGGGTGGGGTGGGGAGAGGAGCTGTTCATTTCTTTTAAAGGTTGTCTGGCTATTTGTTCCTTTCTTCCACCAAGGAGCATTGGAAGGTAGAAAAATCCCACTGCAGTTGAGACTGAAAAGTGACCAACTTTGCAGCCGACAAAGTTAAGCCATAGAATCAGTCTGCTTGAAATTGCTTTTTGTTCCTCATTATTATTGTCTTCAGAGGATAACCAGGCACTTCTTAACTATATCAAAACGGTTTCATAATATCAAACTCACAGCATGCGGGTTATAATTGCAACCATATATAATAGCTCCATCTAGGACACAGCCATGAATTGAAATATTTATTTCTACTAGTAACATGAAAGAAAACTCATGCACATGGAGATCTGCATATATGCATATGCACACCCACCCACATATATATATACAGATTTTGCACTGTTGTAGGCATTGCAGTTTGCTTTATACCTGCCAGGAAATTTCTGAAGCAATAGCATCCGGGGAATCCATTATCAAAGCAATCAAATAAGATTTGTAAAGATAATCAAATGGAACATTTTATGGTTTCCTTGGAGAATTCTTAATGCTCAGATAACACATACAAATGTATGCATACACACACACACACACAAATTTCACCCTAATTATTTGTGAATATTTTTACATTATCACATTAAAGTCACATATTATTGTATGCGGTTAAAGTGCATCTAACATGGCTGCCAATGTTTTAAGGCCGCACCACACTCCCTGTGTGGAGACAGAGAGTCTGGCACCGGCAGGTCCATAGCTAAGAACTTTAGTCATGAGGTAATCTCATGATCTGTCAATCATAGTTATCTCAAGGACTATAAAAGGTCCTACATCTGCCCTCACTGAAATAATGATATGAACTATGAACATCTCCTGCTGCTCGTGTAAACTCTGCAACTACTTTCGGTTTCCATATCTGTAAGCTTGGCCACCTCATGGTCTCTGTAAACAATTGTAAAATAAACAGACTTCAGTTATCCAAAGATTGACTGACTTCTTGGAAAGGGGCAACTTTAACTTTACTGGCTACCACCCTCTTGATGCAGTGATCTGGATCATTGTTAATGGTGGTGTGAACATCTCACGATACCAAAAATATTAACATTATTTGAATAGAAAGACTTCTAGAAAGATAGGGACAAACTAAATGTTTTTTTTTTAAAAAAAAACAAAACACTAAATATATGGAGAGGATTAAAATAAATTTGAATACAAATCACATAAAGAAATAAATGTAAAAGTGTTCTGCATGTAAAAATAAATAGAGTTTTGTGGTTGTGAAATTATCTCTGGTATCATTCAGCCTGTTCTTTACAACAGCACAATAGCCTTACCCTTCAGAAATAGGGTTTAAAGTTCATTAGAACAATCTTTTCAGTGAAGCCATTCATAGCTTTTGCAGCTTATCATTTCTTTTTACAAGAATTTCTGAACAGATCTTATTTCTTTCAAGATTGAATTCTCCACAATTGTTTCCCTGTATGGTGAACTGCCAGAATTTAATTAGACAAGAATAGGGTGTCTTTAGAGCTCTGGAGAACTCAATCACAAAAATAAAAGAATAAAAAATAAAATAAAAAAAAGATAAATTGGAAGATGGGAGCAATGGGAAACAATTCAGCAGTCTTTTGGTCTAAGAAATAGATGGCATATGTAAAATCATTCGATTATTGTAGCATCAGTCTTTTTTTTTTTTTTTTTGTGCTATATCCAACCAGGGTTGGACAGACTATAGAACTAGAAGAACTCAGGACATTTTTTTTTTAATCCCATTTATATCCCGCCCTTCTCCAAAGACTCAAGGCAGCTTACAATGTGCTCAGCAACAGCCGCCATTCCATGCATATGCCTGCTCATTAGGGCTCTCGCCCCCGCCCCCCACAAGCGGCATTTTACAAAGTCAGCTTATTGCCCCCAACAATCTGGGTCATCAGTTTATCTACCTCAAAAGGATGGAAGGCTGAGTCAACCTTGAGCCTGGCGGGACTCAAACCTGCACTAATTGCAGGCAGCTGGTAGTACTTTAGGAGGCATTTATTTTATATTATTTTAATTGTTTTTAACTTTTGTATTTATGTTTTTAATATGGCTATACACCCCCCTGAGTCCTTCGGGAGAAGGGCAGTATAAAAATTTGAACAATCAATCAATAAATAAATAAATAAATAAATAAATAAATAAGCTCCGTGGACCACCGAGGCTCTTAAAATAGAAGAGAATGGATTCTGATGCCCCATCACATAAATCACATAAAGTGATTTATTTATCACTTGCAACAGTGAAACAAATCTTGTTCCATCTCAAATTACAAATGTTGCAATAAAAAAAAAAGTTTGGGCTAACCAATTCTGGAACTTTTTTAAATGGAAAGACTATGAGCAGCTTTAACAGATACGTCAAATAAATTCCAGGACTCCTTAGTTCCAAATTATTTTCATGTGAATCCAGTGTAATTATTTACAAAATTGCCTAATGCCAATTTTGAAAATAGATTTATCATTGAATATATTTGTTTCATATACATTATGCCTCCTCTTGAAATGCTTTACATGGAGTTCTGTCTTCTTTCTATACCTCCAGCAATAATCCCATAAGACTTATCCAATGAACTTCCATGGATGATACTGAAGTTGAACCCAGTCTCCCTAAAGCTGTTCCCACAACTTAATCACTGCACTGTCTTGGTGTTTTCCATTGGAAATCAAATCATGTGCATAGCTAAGAAATTTCTAATAAATCTTCAGAACAAAAAAAAAGCTAATTATCAGGAATATTTCACAGCATCTTAATGGATCATTCGACCAAATCCCTGGTCTCATTCATTTTGTCAGAACTCCATTTTCAGATTTTCATTCCATTACTTTATCCCACTTTTACACTAAAGATGTTTTCTGGTAAAGCATCTGGATTCTGTAACTTTAGTAATTCATAATCATTACAGAACTGCTTATGAGAATTATGAGAAAGATCTTCTCCCCTTTCAAGCTTTGCTTTTCATTAACATAATTGAAAACAATAATTTGCTCCATGCATTTTTCTTTCCCTTCATTTATAAAATCCTGCAAGACAAAGCAGTTTGACAATCACATGCAGAAGAATTACAGCACTGTTTTGAAAATACAGATTGCTCTTTTTGTTCCCTTTGGATATTAAAAGTATATATTACATGAAAGCCATTTGTAGGCATATTTTCTTGCCTTGATGCAATCTTTATTGATAAATTGGGAGGAATGGTATTTTGTATGAAGGTTTTGTGGCTTTTTTTGGGGGGGGGGCAGTGCACTGTGAATTGTGTGTGTGCTTTTGTTTACAAAGCTCAGTAATGAAGATAGGAGCTAAATTATAAGATATGCACCAGTTGGAGGTTTGGGGGAGGGGAAGGAAGGCAAGAAAACCCCATTCTTGAATAAAATTAAAAATAAAACCCTATTTTCTGATGTACTGTAACCTAGTATTGCTGTACTTTGCTGGCAGTAAATGCCAGATTTAAATTTTTTTACATGAGTGATAGAAATGTCATGAATTCTTGCTGGCAGTGAAGATGTCAGATAAAATGGTAAAAGACAGGGACTATTTTGTTTTGATTGAAAAATATGACAGGAATTTGATACTGAGCTAATGACACTCTATCAAATATAATTTTGCAAGGGTAATACACAGATACAAGACTGCCAATCAAACTTCGCTAATATAAATACCTTACATAAAGCCAGTTTGGTGTTGTGGTGAAGATGTTGGCCTTCAAACCAGGAGACTGTGTGTTCTAGGTTCTCTTAGGCATGAATGTCAACAGGGTGAGATTGGGCTAGTCACAGGTTTTGTTGCTGTGGAAAAATATGACCTATTCAATATATTCTTTGTCTTTTTTTTAATGATAGTTTTTATTGTACATTTTCAATGTAGCCCCTAACAAGTCAGCTAATTCATGGCAGTACATAACAAGTGAAACGTCATTCCTATATTTGTTACAAAACACAGTAAATCATATGTTGACAAAGTAAGCTTCCCAATTATCGATTCGAGCCCCTTCTTGACAGCCATTCATACTATAAATTCCATGCTAGGTAATACTCCATATCCCCTTTATCTCTTAGTAGCATAGTGAGTCTGTCCGACTCTGCACAGTCCAGAATTTTCTTTATAACTGTACCCTCGGGGGGACTATTTTGGTTCTTCCAGTACTTAGCCCGCACTATTCGTGGACTTAACCTTGTTAAGTGGCTAGCAGAGTAAACTTCAACTCTACATTCAGACCAATCAATACGTGAGTCAGCCAAAGCTGCTCTCCTTTTGAATTTAACCACCACTGTTGTTGGTTTGGGGGGTTCCTGTAAACATTGAGGGCTATTCAATACAACATTAAACAGATCATGGTTCCACACATTGATCTCTCTATGGAGTTCTGTTTGAGGATCAGAATGTCTTTATTTCATAATCCTTGTGTAGAACTTAAGCCTGTTATTATTTTAACATACCGTATAGTTTGAAATTGTGCAATAGTAGCTTAAAATATAATGTTATTGCCCTACAGGTTTTGGTAAGTAGTTTTGAAAGCGTTGGCTTTCCCTTAAGTTAGTATTTCTAATATTAGACTCAGAAAACACACTGTTTGATTTGGAATGTCAGTTGACAATTGTCAAGTGACCTTTCACTCAATCCTGCCCAAAACTTATTTTGCTGCTGCTAAATAGATCTCTTTTAAAGGGAGTCAGTAGTTTTTTATCTTCTGCTGTCATCACTCTGAAAAGGATGGTAGATTCCATTTTCAGTTGTTGGCTAGCTATGTCACTTTGGTATTTTGAGTGTCAGTTTTACAAAGGAAAATATTGGGTGATTAAAGCTCAGGATGTTATACAGCCACAACACTCCAGTCATACATTCTTAGATAACCAGTATGTGAGATAACATTTCAGCAATTGGAAAGAAACATTTCAATCACTCTTGTTAGATATTGGCCAGGAGTTATAGATGTTTCATAAAGCTATATTAAAGAATAAAGGAGAGATTTTGACCATCACTCTCACTCATATTCACACATAATAGATGGAATGCAATACTTATTGGACAATAATTCTTCAAATGGAGCTTTGTACAATAGGTGAAGGAATAACCATGTCCAGATGGTGAAGGCAAGCAGTTAAGAGAATAAAATAATATCTGAAGGGTAGATAAAAGTCAATGATAATTTTGTGTAAAGCCAGTGCTTGTTCTTGCCATGCCAAGTGTAACATCATTTTAATTACTGTATTGCTTTTAGAAATTCACTTCCCTAGTATAGGATCCTAAACCCTCTTGCTATATTTTCAATTATTTATCTACAGGTAGTCCTTGAGTTACATCCATGATTTCTGATGCTAAGCAAGACAGTTGTCAAGTGAATTTTGCCCCATTTGAAATCTTTTCTTTCTACAGATGCTAAGTGACTCACTGCAGTTGTCAACTTAGAAGCATGGCTGTTAAGTGAACCTGGCTTCCCCATTGACTTTGCTTGTCAGGTGGTTACAAAAGGTGATCATGTGATCCTGGGACACTGAAACCATGATAAATGTGAGTTACTTGCCAAGCATCTGAATTTTTATCACATGACCATGGGGATGCTGCAACAGTCATAAGTGTGAAAAACTTATAAGTCATCTTCTTCAGTGCTTTTTGAAACTTTGAATGGTCACTAAATGAACTGTTGTAAACTAAGAACTACCTGTGGAATTCTTTTTAAAAAAAATAATTCATTTATTATTTACAACATTAAAAGACATAAACAACACACATACAACTGTGGATCTTACATCCACTACAAATTTAACAATATCAACATCATCCCACTGTGAGTCTTCATCTTTCGATACTATCATATCTATGCACTGTTATATTCATGTTTCAGATTTACTTATTATTCTATTTACAGTTCTAAACTATTATTTATATCTATCCATAATTTCATTCCTTGAGCCATCTGTAATTCAAATTCTATTTAATTGTTGTTATTTCGTAGCTCCAAGCCAGTTTAACCGTATTAACTACTACGTTACATATTTCCATTTCTATCCTCTTGTCTTTCTTCCCTCTAACCATTGGTACCAGCTATCCCAGCTTTGGTTGAAAATGGAGTCTTGATTATCCTTTAGTATGTAAGTAAGCCTGTCTGACTCCGCGCACTGAAGTATCCTTTGAATAACTAGCTGGTACCTGTGGAATTCATGGAACTTGAATAAAGGAATTGTAGATAGAATTTTTCTATACGAAAAATCAAAGAAACATTAATTTAGCCTGCTTAACTTCATACCCCTGACACTTTAATGAGAGAACTAGATTGGATTGATTCAATTGATGGACAGTAGGATCAAGCATGTCCTTACTCAGATGACATATATGTGACTTATACTTTCAAGTCTGTTTTGAAATAATCACAATGCACAGTGGTCTGATTTTAATGCTAAAAAGAATATTAACATTCCTTATATTGCATTAGTTTATCTTTATTTATATCCCATATTTTGACCATGGCACATTCAGGGAAGCATAAGGAAATAGAAAAGAGCAAAACTTTCCATTAACTGTTTGCATATGCACTTCTGAGATTAAATGGAGAAGCAATTCATAATTTATTTATGTTACTTCCCCCCCCCAACTTCCTACTTCTGTAAAATTGGGGTAGTGAATTTACTACAAAATTATAAGTATAACATTCTTATGGAATAATATTAAAAAGTCCTGACTTCTTTGGTTAACAAAGATGCAGTCTAATGCATTTTAATCTGAATCATTTGGTTACTGCAGGCAATATATTAACGTAGTTGTTTGGGAACATTTCTATAGAAACTTGTCTGCCAAGATCTTAGTATATGGATGAAGAAATCACATTCATTCTGATATTGTATTTCTATACTCTTCCCACGCTTATAAGATGAAGCCCACTGAAGTCCAAAATGTTCATCACTGGAAAGTTTCTTATAAAAGGTTTTCAGGTGTGTCAAAGAATATACGTGGATTGTTCATGGATTGAAACAAATGAAATTCTGAAGACAAGTGGGAAGTGAAGTATGAAGAAAAGCTCTAACAAAGGATAATAATTTAAGTTAAATGATTTTGATGTCTGCAATCAACAAAGCCAAATTTATATACTTGGCTAAACATTCAATTATGAAGAATTTAATATCTGGTTGAACATTGTTCTTTAACAGTTGTGCCCCAAGTGGCAACTTTCTGACAGTTTCTCATCTATAAAATGTATGTGAAGTGGTTAGATAAAGGTGTAAAACACATCTGAAAACCCCTTTTGACATCAAAGACTCTTTTATCCAGTCAAGGTGAAGCAGTGCATGTCAATATTAGTGTCACTTAATAATTGTTCCCAGAGGCAGTATATTTTAGCAATATTTGGAAAGATGCAGAGGGCAGAAAACATACTACAAATTCCATTATATTTAACTGACAGGGCTGTCAGAAGGCTTTTTGTTTCAGGTTTTTTGAGGGGGGAGAGTAAATGCAATTTGCTTTTGTATTTCCATATGAAAATATGGACCACTGACCACATCCATGTGCATTTATATGTGTATGATTTTTCAGTGACCCTGAAATATTTGCTTTCTGCTTTCCCCCCCTTGTATTTTCAAATCTAAAATCTTCAAAGGCTTCCATAACAGAGGGGTGGATCAATAGTCCAAGAAAATGACGTCATTTAGTAGAACAAGCTGAGACCTGCAACAAGTGAAAGAATGATGCAAAATGGACTGAACTTTTCAGTGTGATGGAAGGATTTAATGTTTACGATTTTTCCCCATGGATTGGAAGAAGCTCTGGACAATTTTCTCTTTTTGAGTGATTTAAACTAGATTCTAAATGCAAAAAATCATTCCAGAAAAAAGTCACCATACATTAAGGAAACAGTATTAAGAACTATATAGTCACCAAGACGTATGGTCAATTAGAAAGTGATTTTTTATCTGTTAAACTGATTTTAGGACTTGGATTAAAATTTGAGTGTGCATCCTGCTTCAATAGGGCCGAATCGAAAGCAATGATACTGTTTCCCATTAATAATGGTGTAAAAGCTCCAAACCAAAGCAAACTGAATTGAATATTTTTAAAGCACTTAAAAAAAACTCCTTACATGAAGAAAAAAGTAGGTAGTATGTCTTATATCATTATCTGTACTCCTTACTAAAAGGGTTTTTTTTTTAAAAAAAAATATTTTGATATAATTTTGGGGAGCAGATACTAGCTTTGTCAGTAGCTCATAATACAGAAAAAAAATATAATTATGAGAACTTTCTCCCAGAGCCACTTATATTTCCTGTTAATTAACTTAGAACTTTTAAAAATACAGTCAAATGCATTACAGACTGTATCAAACATTATTTTCTTTTCTTCTGTTTAGCCTTCAACTCTGCAAATCATTTGATGCTTCAGTTTGATTTATTTATGCATTTTCCAACAAGGTACTTAATTTCTTAAAGTGCTTCTCAATAACCTGCATGATGCTACTTGATTTATAAATAACTTGCATAGTAGGGTGTCTTGCAATATACTTTTCCAGAAGCATTTAAAGATAGTGCCATGAAAGCTTTTACAAGATTATAGAGAGAAGAAATCCGAACATTACACCATTGTTCATTTGGTAAGAATGAATGGCAATGTTAAGCTAGAGAATCATTATGCAAACATATTTCAGCCACAATCCAAGGCCATCAACAATTTAGTTGCAAGGTTACAAAGAAAAGGCTTAGAGTTTAATCCCAGGCGGAAAGATTAGTATACAGTGGAACCTCAGTTTACGACCACAATTGGTTCCATAACTTTGATTGTGAACCGAGTTGGTTGTGAACTGAAACAAATTTTCCCATTGGATTGTATGGAAATACGATTGATCCATTCCAGACCCCTATGAACTGTATTGCTTTTTTAAAAAAGATTTTGAAGCACACAAATAGTTAAATATGCCACAGAACGCACCCTAACAGTAACAGTAAAAGCTTGTCCTTCCTACCTGCAGCTGACCGGCGCTGATTGGCAAGCAGCCGGAGCACCTACAGCTGAATGGCACTGACCAAGAAGAAGCAGATGGAACAGGAGGAAGAGGAGGATGCAGGCTATCACTATTTTACAAACAAAATGGCGTGGAAGGGAAAATCGCCGTGGCTGTGTTTGGTTGCCAACTGAGGATTTGTTTGTGAACCGAGTCAAACATTTAGCAGATATTTTGGTTGTGAACCGATTTGGTTGCAAACAGAAGTGGTTGTTATGAACTGAGGTTCCACTGTATTTTTTAAAAGATTTTTTAATGTTATACAGCAGTATAGTATCCATACAATTAATTCAGACTATGTGCTTTAATATTAGTGCAACACTGAAAGATGAATATTCATTTTTTTGCATTATACTATTTTATCACGTTTATTCTTTGCTCTGCTTTCATGAAAAAGGAAATGCCATTGAATTGATAATTTCATTGAATTTATCAGGATTTACTTCCCACCAAATTGATTGATTAGTTGAAATTTGTTAGGCTGCCTAATTGTCAACTGAAGTTGCTGTTATCAGGTTAGTGCAGCAGTTATCAACCTGGGGGTCGCCTGACCCCTTTGGGGGTCGCCTGACCCTTTCGGGGGGTCGCGGACCCACGCCGCCACCGCCACCACCCGCTCGCTGCCCACCCTGCCTGCTCGGCCCCGCCCCCTGCTCGCCCGTCCTGCCCGCTTGCTGCCCGCCCTGCATGCTGGCCTGCTCACCCGCTCGCCGCCCACACGGTTTCCGAGGGTGGGAGCAAGCAGTGAGGGTCGCAGGAGGGAACAGCTGCGCGGCTCCCCTGTCTGCCGGTGCTGACAGGGCTCGAGCAGGCGAGCTGCACAGCCATTCCCTCCCGCGACCCTCCACCGCCTCGCTCCCAGCCTCGGAAGCGGCGTAGCTCCCTTCATGTTTTGCGAGGTGGCGGAGGGTCGCGGGAAGGAACAGCTGCGCGGCTCCCC
>JANHFR010006262.1:207549-221134 GCA_032468015.1 Mimophis mahfalensis | reverse complement strand
GAGCAGGCATATGCATGGAATGAGGGCTGTTGCTGAACACATTGTAAGCCACCCTGAGTCTTCGGAGAAGGGTGGGAGATAAATGGGGTTAAAAAAAAAAAAGACATGAACACTTTAAGTGGTTAATACCAAGTGTTAATAAAGAGCCTGGGCCATTTTTGGCTATCCACAATCAGAGGTCCATGTGCATTTTAATTATCCTTTGCCTAATTTTTCATGGCCCAGCACAAAACCTTGCCATTTTGCATGTTATTCCAAAGTTAATGTTGGGAAGGAGAAATTGCATATGTTGTTCTAGGGTTAATCCTATATTGCTGGTCAGGAGTGATGTAATTAGAGCCCTCTGTGTAAACATGTCAGGACATTATTTTTAACCCCACCTTTGATCTATGAAGACTTTGAGAATGACTGAACACAAAAGCAATTAAAAGTTCTTATCCTCAGGCCTCCACACTATGTGATAGTGAAACCAAAAAGAAGAAAAAGGGGGAAATAAACAAATTCCAGCACCAACTGGAATGAGATCAGCTTCAATTGGATTCCTCACAATTCAATCAATTTTTTTAAGTCAGGCTGTCTTCAGGGCATTAGGTGTCTTTCAGCTTCACTGGTTACTTAGAGATCCATATCATGCATTCTCTAGTGCTGTATCGTAAAGAACTGAAGAGAAGTGCAATTGTTGGACTCTGATGAAAAGCAAACTACTTAAGATAACTTTTCAGAATCTTTTAGTAGAGTTCCATTAATTCAATTGTTGAACTGTTATGATTTCATGCTTCAGTGCCTCAAATAAGTAGTTTTGTGTCCAATTGGTCATTGCAGAAACTTAAACAACTTCTGTTTTGTTTTGTTTTTTAAAAAGCAAAGCTATTCACATATTTCTTTTGCTTGTTTGTTTCTTGTACTTACAACTCTTCACTCAAACTTGATTGATTTATTGACAGGTTGCATTTTCAACCATTTCTTCTCTAACACTTATTAAGTAAGTGAGAAAATGTAATTGAGAATTTCTTCTTGTTTTCGTATCCAAATTTTCTAGGTCGTGGAAGAATTTCGATGTAGTAGTAACCTGATCCTTAGAAAGTAAAAAGCATGAAGACGTCATAAAATTTAGATGGTGAGACATGCTTTTCAACACTTCTTTGATAATTTTTGGATGAGATTTTTTTTATATATACAGACAAAGCGTTTGTGATGAAGAAATAAATCTTTCAAAAACTATCAGAGGAAGAAAACATGTCTGTCTGCATTTCTAAATTAGTTTTTTTCACAAAGTCCAAAAAGAAGCATGAAATTACATTAACAGTATGACCATTGAAACTCCAGGACTACATAATGCAAATGAAGATAGCCACTTACTTAAAATAAAACATCCAGGCTAAAGATGGAGTTTTGGCATTTTAGAATTTGCCTATACTTTCAATAGAGACCTATTTGGAAAAACTGCAAGATAAACCAATCAGGAATATGAATATCACCTAGAATAATATAAAACTGAAATAGAGCTCCATAGAAGAAAATTGCTTTTCTATGAAATCCATTAAAATATCCAACCTCAGAAACCTGAATATTATTAGACTCAAAAAATTATCTCACTGATTTTCTTTTGTATAAGAAGATAGAAAATTGGGCAGACTGTCAAGATTTTATTATTGTAGCTTAAAATAGCATTATATTGCTGAAATCCCTGTGGTTCTTGATCTAGCCTACCTCAAAGGGCTGACACACTGAATTCTTGTGTTGCAAAATCGTTGTTGTTAGTCATGAAGTCGTGTCTGACCCATTGTGGCCTCATGGATAACATACCTCTAGGCCTTCCTGTCATCTACCAACCCGCTGAATCCATTTAAACTCATGCTGACTGCTTCAGTGACTCCATCCACCCACCTCATTCTCTGCTGTCCCTTTCTTCTTTTGCCTTCAACCATTCCCAGCATTAGGCTCTTCTCCAGTGAGTCCTTCCTTCTCATTAGGTGGCCAAAGTATTTGAGTTTCATTTTCAGGATTTGGCCTTCTAAAGAGCAGTCAGGGTTGATCTCCTCTAGGACTGACCGGTTTGATCGCCTTGCAGTCCAAGTGACTCGCAGGAAGTCTTCTCCAGCACCAGAGTTCAAAGGCCTCCATTCTTTGACGCTCAGCCTTTCTAATGGTCCAACCTTCACAGCCATACATTGTAACTGAGAAAACCATCGACTTGATAATACACATCTTTGTTGGCAGGGTGATCTCTTTGCTTTTTAGTGCATTGGTTGCACCTTTATCTTTCTTCTAATAAAAAATATTTCTGTAATACTATAGGGGAATAACCTTGAGGGATGAGTGGAAGAAATGCTGCCTCAGGAATGGTCAGAGAAGAGGGAGTTGAGCTTGCAGTTGCTTAATAGTCAGAGGAAGAAAGTTAAGAAGGACCCTCCCTAATTGATCAGGCTGTTAAAAGTGATGGTGAGAAATTTGTACTTTCAAACTTGCAAGATAATCTTAATTTAGCCTTACATAAAGTAGAGTTAGCTCATCTCATAGTGCTTCCTGTCTGGTTTATCTTAACATCTTCCATGACTTTTCAATTGTTGCTCCTTAGATTATCTGTTTGAAATGCAACCCGAAAGAAGGATAAATTGATATTCCATAATTCTGTCAACTCAATTAGAAATTAGGCACTATTGTATGCACACATGCATGCATGCACTTGCACACACACACACACACACACACACACACACAGAGAGAGAGAGAGAGAGAGAGAGAGAGAGAGAGAGAGAGAGAGAGAGAGAGATTCTGTGCAAAGGATGAAATTGCTGTAAACAAAATTTTGGAGAAGATTCTGAAAAGCCACAAAATGCTACCAAATAACTGTCATGGCAAGCGCAACTAGTATGTCACCAAGCAAAAGGAAATGAGTGAAATCCTTTTTAGGATGCTCCTAGAAAGCATTGGACTGTAGTCATTCATTTCTTATGGTTTTTGCAAAAATTACATGCAAAAGAAAAAGCAATAGGAGAAATATGCGTAAAATGGTTCACATTTTCATTCTAAAGTTTTTTCCCCCCCTTTCAAAATTATAAATTTGATGCACAAATATACAACAATGCAATGAACACTCAGGGAAAATACAAATCTATCTATGTATTGCCTTTAACTGAAGAGATAGAACATGTCGATTCAACTTAAGAAAAAGATCATACCAACTAATATAAAGATGGTTACAGATCAGTGACAATACAAAGAATAGACATACTGTATTTTTCGGACCATAAAACGCACCCAGTTTTTAGAGCAGGAAAACGGGGAAAAAAAATATTCTGAACCAAATAGTACCGGTATATTAAAATATTTAGCTCTGTCCTGAGAGTGCTTGCCCCCGCTCGTGTGCATGCTGGACAGCAATCAGACCATAAGACACACCCTATTTCCCACACACACACACTTTTTGGGGGAGAAAAGTGAGTCTTATGGTCCAAAATTTACAGTACTTGTCAAGTCCTGAAAATGATTCTGTATTCTATCAATAAAATAATTTTATAAATTAATAATTAATAATAAAAGCTTAAAATATAGTTAGTTGTGTGTTTGCTTATTTCCAGATTTCAATGATACTACTAGTTATATGATGTGTCATAACTGACTCACACATTTGACCTAGGCATATGCAAGAAATCAGACATCTTCTGTTTTCTAGGAGATTTCTCTTTTTTTCCCCTTGGTCATATATCAAATTCATGAATGTTATAAAAACAATGTAAGTATGTCAGTTGAACAGTTATACAATGCTGTTATTGAGCCAGCCCGTTGGTCTGTAAAGGAATGCTTCTTATGGCACCTTTAGCTATAGTCTCTGTACCCTGTGAATTTACAAGATTTTAAATAGTCAGAGATTGAAATGTGTTAATTTTCTAATCTCCAGCAAATTCCATGCTGTTATGCAAATGGTTAAAGTCACTTCATTCAAGAAAGGGAATGCACAAATGAATGGCAGATGAGGACATATACCAAGAACATTGACTGTGAATTGACTGTTTTATTAAAAGCTGTTTTATGTCATCAGACAAGGGAATCATTTTTAAATCAGTGAATACTTTCAGAATGTGATGTGAAAATCAGACATGATATCTGCAGTTTATTTCCATTTATCAATCCCTTCCTATCACTACAGAATGACAGTCAACTCCTCTGCTATAAAACACAGAGAATGCCAGGAAAACAGCATTCAGGTGGCATTTTCAGAAAGTTTTTTTTTTAAAATAGTACAGTTCATAGTAAAGACTTACTATGGTATGCTGAAAACCTTTCAGATAATCCAAGATTTATTCCAATTTTCACATCTGAATTCACTCTGATTGCTTAAAACAACAACAAACGTATTTAGAGATAAATATCTCATTTGGAGACTCTGTTTACTTTAGATTTACATTTATTGAATCATTTTCTCACCTGTAGCTTTCATGAGCACTAATTTGTATTTCCTATCAGATTTGTTTCCTGGAGAGCATAGAATTGTTTTTAGTAGATATTTTAGGTTTCTTTTAATGACTGTGTTAGACATAAAAGGTATTCTTGTTCAAAAATATAATTTGCTATGTAGGGTAATCACAAAATTTCCAACCTTGCTTCTTTTTTTTTCTCAGAAATGTTTTCACTACAAGTCAGATAAGAGGGAGGGGAAAATTTTAGAGGGTAGATACGCATATAATGAAAAGGATTTCATTCCAAGATCTAATTTTTTTCAGTTAAAAGAAAAAACCATCTAAGACAGGAACTGTGAAATCCCAGGTGGAAAAAAAATATCTCAAAACATGAGTATAATGTGATTTATTGTAGTCATTACCAAAGACAGAGTTTTGAGTAAAATGGATCATTGGTCTTAATGTGAATAATTTTTATTGCTACGTTCTCTTGTGTAACTGGATAATAATTTTGGTTTTCAGCTGGGGAAATATACACCATTTTTGTGCAGATATTTAAATATTTCTGGAGTTCAATCAGCTAATTTAAAACAAACCCAAACAAAGTCAAGTTTTCTTTAATATGTGTTAAACTAGCTAGTATTTTAAAAAGAAAGGTTACTGAGCTCTGAGATATAACTGTATCAAAGCCATAACAACTTACATAGTCCAAAACAAACGTTCATCTTTTTTTAATGCAATGATTATATGTATAATGATAGACACTAAAATATGCAGTTTGTAGAGCTAATCCATTGACATGGGATCCATTAATTATCTGCATTTGATGTTTTGATGAACACTAATTGGGTGAAGATTATGTGGCAATGGGAGAAACACTAGAGAAGAGTAGAATATCAAAATTAGAAGCTGATTAGAAGAGCAAGCATCTTTCACCAGAGATGCTGGACTAATTGTCTACTCAGAGTATCAAAAGTTTGCATATACAACCGTGTTTTTTAAAGAGAGAACAGGTGCAAGTTGGATGAAATTTTATGCAATGATTATTTCCCTCAAAGCAGGAAAAAGTATGAAGTAGAGAATTACTGTAACTTGACAGTGTTAATTGTACAGACAGTTGGGATCTGTAGGAGAGCCCTTGAATAAAGGGGAAGACATGTAGAATGAGCTTAGAATATTTCAGGATAAATATGTTTTTCATATTGCAATGGAATCAGAAATCTGTAATCAATATAATCTAGATCAGGGGTGTCAAACTGGTGGCCCACATGCCTGGTCCATGGTTAACAAAGCCCCCCTCATGCACTATCTTATTCAGGAGGGGGGGCGGCGGACTTGGCTTGTATCATGGAGACCTGGTTGGGCCATGAGGGAGGGGTACCCCTCATTGAATTGTGCCCACCAGGCTTCCATGTATTCCATCATCTGAGGGCCCAGGGCAGGGGCAGTGGGGTGGCTGTGGTCATCAAGGAGAGTCTTTGTCCTTGGGAGGGCACTGTTCCTCGGACTGTTGGGTGTGAGTCCCTCTACTTGAAGTGGGGTCTAGGAGTCCAGGTGGGCCTATTGATTACATACCTGTCTCCCTGCTGCGTATCATTGGCCCTGCCTGAGCTGCTGGACAAGTTAACTGGGCTGGCTGTTGACTCTCCCAGGCTTATAGTTCTGGGAGATTCCAGTTTACCCTCTATTGGTGAGATGTCCAAAGCGGCTCAGGAGTTCATGGCTTCCATGATGGCTATGGACCTGACTCAGTTAATTTGAGACCCCACCCATAGTGGGGGACACACACGACCTTGTTTTTGTCTCTGGACAGAGGATAAAAGATCTAGATGTAGGGGATATAGCCATTCAACCCCTGTCATGGTCTGATAATTTCCTCCTCAGGCTTGACTTCCGATATGCCAACCCCCACCGCAGGGAGGTGGAACCGACCATCTTGTTCCACCCCAGGCGCCTGATGGACCCTGAAAGGTTCCTGATGGAGCTTGGGACTTTCCCTGAGGCCCTGGCACACAGCTCTTCCAAGGTCCCAGTGTATACCTGGAATAGGGCTGCTCCTGGGGCCTTGGATAGAGTTGTGCCTTTGCAGCCTCCGACCTGGCGCCAATCCCGGATGGCTCCTTGGTTTACTGAGGAGCTGTGGGAGGAGAAGTGCCAGAAAAGATGCCTAGAGAGCAGTTGGAGGGCCAGCAAATCCAAATCTGACTGGACAGTAGTAAGAGCTTGTAATAAGTCCTACTCAGTGGCGATAAAAGTGGCAAAATGTGCATATTCTTCTGCTCTTATCATGTCCGCAGATAACTGCCCAGCCACCCTGTTTAGAGTGACATGCTCCCTTCTCAATCTTGGAGCGAGGAATGACCCTTTACAGGGTAAGGCCGAGGAATTTGTGCAGTATCTGCAGGACATAATCACTCAGATACGGGTAAGTCTGGACTCTGACTGGGTTGTTCCAGATGGGATGATGGATGCCAGTCTTGAGAATGTTATCTGGGAGGAATTTGATCATGTGACTCCTGATGACATGGACAGGATTGCAGGCAAACTGAGCACTGCCACTTGTTTATTGGACCCATGTCCCACCTGGTTGGTTTCAGCCTCCCGGGAGGTTAAATGAGGCTGGCTCCATGCTATTGTCAATGCTTTGCTGAGTGAGGGGTTTTTCCCCACTGCCTTGAAGGAGGAGGTGGTGAGACCCCTCCTCAAGAAGCCTACCCTGGACCCAGCTTCCTTTGCCAACTATCATCCAGTCTCCAACCTTCGCTTTGTGGTAAAGTTTGTAGAGAGCATGGTAGTGAGTCAGTTTCCTCAATACCTGGAGGAAGCTGCCTATCTAGATCTGTTTCAATCTGGCTTCAGGCCTGGTCACAGCACAGAAATGGCATTGGTCATGTTGGTGTAAGATCTCTAGAGAAACTGGAGCTCCTGTCTCTCTGTAAATACTGGTGGGTGGGTGTGATATGCTGGCTTTGTTGCTGTAAGCGGACTGGTTGGCTGTGTTGTTCCATCTTGATTAGTTGATGGAATTGATGCTTGCAGATTAGTCAGCTGTTTTGTAACATCCTGGGCAGCTGAGATATTAGCTGTGTGCCAATTAGTCTTTTGTGTTGTAACGACCTGGGTAATGGGCTGTGTGGTAACATCCTGAGTTCAAGTGTTGTAATATCCTGATCGAGTTGATGCTTGCAGATTAGTCAGCTGTTTTGTAACATCCTGGGTGGCTCAGGTATTAGCTGTGTGACAATTAGTCTTTTGTTTGTAATGACCTGGGTAATGGGCTGTGTGGTAACATCCTGAATTCTAATGTTGTAATATCCTGAGTCTTGTGCTGCAACATCCTGGGCAGTTGGCTGTGTTGTAGCATCCTGGGCTTTAGTTTGGCTCTGAGTTCAGGGTCTTGTCATGTGTTCATGGCGTGTGTCAGTTTGTTTCATGCATGGATTTAAGAATCTGGCTCTTAAAAGTGACTGCCTAATTATGGTGTTGGCCTTCCATATGAACACTCGATAACCATGAAAGAGTGTCATGCCATGTTGTTGTGATAATGCCAGTAATTGTATCTTAACTCTGCAATTATAAATATTAGTCAATTACTAATATGCATGAAACACAGGAAGGAAGGAAGGAAGGAAGGAAGGAAGGAAGGAAGGAAGGAAGGAAGGAAGGAAGGAAGGAAGGAAGGAAGGCATTCAGATATCTTTCTACAGCAAGGATATTACAACAGGGCCTTCTCTGTCCTTGTTCTTTATGACTCCCTTCTGATGTTAAACCTTTGAATCTTGTTTGTTTTCTTCCTTAAGAAAATAAAGTATGGCATTAAGGTGAAAGGATGTACCCAGGGCTGCATAGCTACTCATAATAACTGCATTTGGCCATGCCTCATTAGATAATTTATGAATCTCTAAATCTATTTACGATTGCCATCAACCGTAATTCATCTGATTTGCTTCAGTGAGAACTTATTATATTTGCTGAAGCTCGTTATCAAACTTTCTGTCCCCCTGTATTTTTCTCTTTGTGTAAACCCAAAGTTCTTTCTCTAAGAAAGAAAAGTTGGTTGGACTTTTTAAAAAAAACTACTGGTGTTTTTCCTTTTTTTGTTTTAAACCTCTAATTGTCTTAGGTTAAATTAATTGATGAGAATTATATTAAACATGATTTGATAACAGATAATACACTCACACAGACACTTAGGCAATTTTCCAAATAAGAAAATTCTAGTAACTTCATACTTTCATTAAAGAGAATTTCAACATTTTCCCTCTGGATTTTTGTCTATTAATTAGAAATAATATGCTAAAACTGGAGGGTATAAAGCATAACAGACAAAAGATAAAATCATTATTGTCATATTCATTGACTTTTAGATCAATCTCTCAGCCAGTTTACTGGTAAAGTAATGGAAGGAACATAACCTTATTTATTTTAAGGAACATAACCTTATTTATTCCAAGATTCTAAGATTCTTGGAATGCCATATTCCTTTAAATTTCTCAAGTATGTACAGCAAGTCAGTGGTCAAGAAATTCTTGTTGGAGGTGCTATGCTTGCACAAGACAGAATGTCTCGCATGGTAATCCAAAAATGATTTTTTCAAGAGGCAACTGGGCTTTCTGTTTTTTTCTTTGAAGATGTTTTGCTTCTCATCTGAGAAGCTTCTTCAGCTCTGATTAGATGGTGGGGAATGGAAGAACTGAAGAAGCTTCTTGGATGACCATGAAAAATCTTCAAAGAAAAAATGGAAAGTCCAGTTGCCGCTTAAAAAAAAAGCATTGTTGTGACTCCGGCCCCCAAGGTTGCCTTACCTTTAGATGGTGACTCCGAGGATGAGATAGAGGAGTCAGAAGCAGAGACAGGCAGCGTGCAGGAGGGCCTGTCTTCCCTGGTGTGCCAGCAAGAGCTGACTGTTGCCAGCATGCTCTGGACCCCAGCCAAGCTGAGGAAGAGCCAGAACAACACATAGAGGCAGGCAGCAATGGGAGAGAGCCCTTGTTGGATGCCACGAAGAGAAAGAGGTCCTGACAACTGCAACAGCTGCAGCATTCCAGGAGGTGTGGCCAGGAGATATCAGGTCACTGATTGGGGCACACCCTTCAAGGTATAACAAGGCTGTAGCTGCACTGGAGTCTCCATGCAGGGCAATTATCCTACCAATGACTACAGAATTTTGCTTTGTTTCCCAGTTCCTACTTTGAAAGCCAAGCCTCTGGTTGTCTGCCCAAGCCCTTATCTTTCTGGAATCCTGCCGGTAAAATGTAAGTGTAATTAGTAACAGTGTGTGTTTGCCAAACGCTGGTTTAAAGGGGCAGTATCTGTTTGTGCTGCTTGAATTTATTGTGCTGGACTTTTGCAACTGTCTGCAGCCAATTGGAGGGAGGGGACAGAACAAGCACTTTTGGGACAACCATGATTGGGATGACTGAGAATCTCCATAGACACTCTCATATATAAGTGTTTTCTAACTTTTTTTTTAAAAAAAAATCAGTATGTTTCACTTTCCCTTAATGTTTTAAACATCTGTAATTAATAATGCATTATTTCCATAATTTTCCTTCCACTCCACACTCTATTGGTGATTTTCTATTTCTGTATCATTTCTCTTGTAAACTAGGAGTAAATTTTATTTCAGTGCAGCCTAAAAGTGCTAAGAACAAGTTTGCACATGCCTGTAATCATTCATATCCATATAGATCCACAGCTTATATTTTTAATATATTCCAATTGTTTTGAATCTAAGTGATTACACAGAAATAACCATGCAATATTATTGGGTAGCAAAGTTGTTTGCTCTTACCTTCTTTGTTTGTGGCTGATGCTGGTTTTCTTTTTTTTAAGGTTCATAGCTACCTAGCCCATATTCCTGTCTTAAACTGATAACCTTCAACCTCAATTCCAGGAAGTGCTCTCCAATAGCCTTCTCTGTTGCTGACTTCCTTCTTCGGGAATTAAGGATGTGAGGGTGATCTGGCTGTGACATCTGTCACCCCATTGATGGCCAGGGTTGATTCGGCTGATCTGGCTGGCTAGGCGGGTGTCCCCTTCCTCCCTCACCGCTCCATGTGCATCCCTCCCAAAGCTGCGCAGTTGGTGGAAGAGGATGACCATCCCAGACAGAAGGAGTGTACCGATCTTCAGTCAAGGGTATACGATAGCTGCGCTCCCCTGCTAGAACCTCCAAACAAGCTCAAGGAATTAAATATTTTTATGTTTGTAAACTGAGATGAGACAATTGGAGGTGCCATTTTATAAATATGGTATAGAAGTAAATTTGGACACCAGAAAGAAAAATGGTAAATTAGCCAAATGTTCAGGCAAATGTACAAGGTAATTGAATGTACACTTGTAATCATCCCTCAGATCATCTGAAAGTTCATCTTAAATTTGGGTCTTCATTTCACTGTACAGTAGGAAAGTTTTCTACAATAGTGTTCTGTCCCAGGTTACTAAAAGATGCTCCGAGCCAGTTCTTAAAGCAAAACCCTTCTTTTACTGTATCCAAAACACAGAATGTCTCTGCTATCAATAGCTGTTACTATTCAGACCTATAATGAGTCCACGAAAGCTGCCAACAAAACAGGAGTTCCACAGTTACTTGCCAACACGCAGTTCTCAAGGCAGAAGCAGGAAAAAGTGTTCAGAACCAGAAACACAAGCCAAATTAAATGAGTTGTTTCCTGTGAATGCTGCTCCCCATTCGCACCTCTTTATGCCTTAGGGGAGTAGCCATTCACCAATCACCTGTGATCTGGCTTCTCCGTTGGCCCCTTCTCCTCCTCTGTTCTTGCCTACTAATTAGTCTGCACATACTAATAATTGGCTCCATCTGTTCTGCTTCACTACTGTTGGATGCAGAAGACAACTGATAGCTAGCAGACAGCCAGGCCTCAAACATAGCATCTTCTTCCAATCCTTCCCTCTTATACACGCCTGGCCTAGATTCTTCCCCAACCTCTTCCTCAGAGTCAGAATCAACTGCCAGCTTCTCTGAATGCTGGCAAGCCACAACAAATAGCAATAGCAATTAGACTTATATACTACTTTACAGTGCTTTAGAGCTCTCTCTAAGCCAGGGGTAGGGAACCTATGGCTTGGAAGCCAGATGTGGCTCTTTTGAGGGCTGCATCTGGCTCGTGGGTGGACAGGCAGAGAAAGTGCCACCGCCGCCAGTACAAAAGCACCACCGCCGCTGCTGCAGCCGTGACAGCACCATATTGTATGGCTCTCACAGACTTACATTTTAAAATATGGCTCTCTTCATGGCTCTCTGAGAGAAAAAGGTTCCTGACCCCTGTTCTAAGCAGTTTACAGGGTCAGCATATTGCCCCCCAACAATTTGGGTCCTCATTTTACCCACCTTGGAGGATGGAAGGCTGAGTCAATATTGAGCCTGGTGAGATTCAAACTGCCAAACTGCAGGCAGCTGACAGTCAGCAGAAGTAGCTTGCAGTAGTGCAATCTCACCACTATGCCACTGTGGCTCATAATAAGCACATTAACACCGAAAAGACCATATTTAGGAGACAGAGTCACTCAAGTGAGATGGGTGATGGAGAAATTTAACAAATAAATAAAATAAATATATGGAAATAGATTTCAGAAGGTTTGTTTCTCTTTTGCAGAAAATAACATGAATCAGAATAGGTTGCAATTATTGACCCCTGTGACAGAGAACAGACCCTTCAAATATTTGCCGCAGAGTTTGTTTAGAATCTGTCATCGTCCAGATTTGTCAACTAGTTAATCGACCCTTCCAGATAGGGAAGTCTCTCTAATCTCCTGTCCTTTGCTCTACATCGTCACTAGCTGTCAAGAATGTGCTGACCCACCCCCTTGGCATTTGCATCTCCCCATGGGATGCTGACCTACCATTCGAGACTCATAGACCTAGAGGAAGAAAAGCCATTAACTTCAGTGAGGCACCAAATGCCCCTGACAGTCATTTACTTTAATGCACATTTTCCTAAGTAAATGGAAAAACTATCAGAGTGACAAAAAGACATTCCCTGGAGACAAGTTATAAACACTGAAGATTGGGAAGCACACAGAACTGTTCAAAAACACTTTCCACGGCATCCAAGCAGAGTTGGGGAGGGGAGGGGGGGGAGGAGAAGGGTGGGACTTTACCCCCCAAAGTCAAATGGGGTAAAAGTGATGCTCTTCTTTTTCTTTTTTCTTTTTAAAAATAATCTTTATTATTATTTACACATTAAAAAGAAAAAAGACAAAACAAGCAAACCATAAACAAAACAGTACAAACCACAAACAAAATAATACAAAGACAAACCAGAGAAAAATCTAATATCCACATCCTACTTCGATACGGCATCCCAGCACTATCTTGTCAATTTTTAAAATCTAATGTTCCAACATCCCGAACAGCTATATGGTGTAACTTATATTGTGAAATACCAACCATACTTATACGTCTTAACACAACAACATTTTAAGTTCCTTATCTTATTTCTACAGTTGTTTATCTTATCCTATTAACCTGGATTCTGCTAACCTTTTATCAATCCATTTGTACCAATTTTCCCAATAAAGAAAATAAATTGAGTCTTGATTGTTCTTTAGTATGTATGTTAATTTATCTGCTTCGGCGCAACTCAAGATTTTAGCTGTAACAAGTTGATCCGATGGTATATCCACCTCTTTCCACTTCTGGGCTACCGCCAGTCTAGCCGCCACTGTTATGTGTGTGAATAGGTACCAGTCTCTTTTCCTAATATTTTTCCTAATTTTCCTCTTTTTTTTTTTTAATGTAGCATTGTGAATGCCAATTCTGAGACATGGAGGAAAAGAATATTTATTAAAAGGGGGGCAAATACTGTAAAAGGAAGTAAGTACCTTTAGTGGTTGTTTTTTTTTAAAAAAAAATATACACAACTATGTTACTTCTTCATTCAGAATGTATACACATCCCTATCCCTGCAGAATTTGTTGATTTACAATATTTCCCCACTGAGCGGTAGCAAATGCTCTTTGGTGATTAAATACAACAACAACAACAACAACAACAACAACACTTTTTTTCAAAATTTTGGGGAAAAAATTTTCTGCTGCTAAACCATTATAACCAATTTGTTATTATAGCACTATCATCTGGTGATTTATTTATTATTTATTTATTTATTTATTAAATTTATATACCGCCCTTCTCCCAAAGGACTCAGGGCGGTGTACAG
>JANHFR010006261.1:37332-47742 GCA_032468015.1 Mimophis mahfalensis | reverse complement strand
CTGGAGACAACTCAGGCTTTATATACAGTTTGGCTCAGCCCATCAGCCAATGGGCTGGCCAGGAATTCCCTCCAAAACTATTTGAATACATAACAAGTATATTATACCTATAATATTTGTTGGAGGAAAGCAGGGCATTGTAAACCATTGAATGATGTCATAAATGAAGAATCTGTCTGGATCTGATACCTATGCTTTGATCAAACACTTCTATTGGTATAGTTATTCAGGATAGATAGGACCATTGAATGCTAACTAGCAAAGACCAACATTCTGTATTTAACTAACGGTGCGGATAAAGTAGTATTCCATAAAGAAGGGTTTAAGCAGTTAAAACCTATACATGGTAGGTAGGAAAAATGAAAGAAAAAAGTGAATGTTTACAAATTTGAATTGATCAAGAATGCATTTCTGTACAATATTGAAAGCATAATGCAATAGATAATTAAGACTTAAAAGTCAGTATCACATTACACTTTCCTTGTTGAATTGGTAGCAAACAAAGGGTTATTTTATGCTTTTGTTTTTTATTAGGTCATTATAAATCTTTGAATCAAGAAAAATCTACACAAATTATATATAGGACAGCAGCAATAGATTTCTATATATTTTGCTTTTGGTCATCAGGTGTTTTCTGAAACTAGTCAACCAAAAGCTGGCTCATTATAAAGCAAAGTGCAGCATAACATCTCATTCCCTTGAGGAAAAACTAATCAAAACCATACTTTAAAAAACCAGATGATCTTTATGATGCTAATTAAAATTGATTTGCCAAATTCAGGAGCACAGTTTGGGAGAATGAACTCTTCATCCTTTTCTTTAGTCTGTCTTCACTCTGAAAGTATTTAACGCTAGTTAGACAAAGCCAGAGAAATGAACTGTCAGAACAAGTCATTGACATTTGATTAATGTCTACTGTTCCATTACATTGTTGAAATGTTAGCATTTAGGCCATATTTTTTTCATTTATCATCTAAATGAACTATCAAATGATGTTAATATATATTTTTTAAATCTCAATATATTTTTTAAAACATTAGAGCATCTGAATCTATTAACGATTAAAAGTCATGTATAAAATACATGACTTTTAATATATTGTTCATCTTTTAATGGAAAAAAGTGAATCCTTGGACATCATGTGGTTGACATTTTACTTCAGCTTCTTTGCAAACAACATGCTTATCCACCAGAATAAACTAAACCCCTTAAAACCCCTTAAAATTATTTTTGTAGCTTCTAAAAAGCAGTTCTGACTACAGATATTGCTGATATATCCATAACTTAGTGAAAAGACAGAATTCCAAACAGAATGGTATGCCATTATTAATTTTACTTAATTGTAGCTTGTTTTAATGTTTGACTAGTTCCAGAAAACAAAATTCACCAATTCTGGCTTGTTTTAACCATGTCTTTTTATGTGTAAATTGCTATAAAACTTGTTTATTTTGGGGTTTATTCTGATGTTCAAGTCACACATTGTGGCTTAGCAAGGCAGTCAGAACAACTTGGCTTAATGTTATAAGTGAATGCAGAATTTTTCATTGATGCTATACCCTAACTATAATTCTAAATAGGAAAAAAAACAAACGTCTGAAAGAATGACATGAAATCAATGAAGGCTGATTGTTCAAAGTGATGCCATGTGGATATGTGACAGGAAACTAGAAATTTTGTATGATTCAGTCTTAAAGATCGTGAGAACACCTAGGTGGTGAAGGTTAGACTAAATTATGATCTGTAAAGGAATACAAAACCAATATTCAGGAAATAATGAGTGAACTGTAACAGGAAACTTGCAGAAGAAATTATACAGTACTGAACAAAGTGAGAGAAATAAAGCTTCATTTTATTTGGTATTTGATGGGATATAAGTCTTTGGTATTAGATAGAGCCATTTTGTTCTACTATTACCCTATAAGAATAAACAACAGTCCTGGAACCCTACCATAAATTTGCCTCCCTTAAAGTCCTCCCTATTTTCTCATAAAAAATCATTGGACCTTGATTGCTAAACATTGAGTATGGTGACAGACATTCAAGGTAATAGTTTTTCTATAGAACAATAGAATTTCTGATACACAATGACAGCACTAACAGCAGATGGATACAAGGCAGCCTGAACTATGTGATGATGCAGCTAACATAAGAATAGGATTATAACAACTATGAGGAACTGCACATATTGATGTATTTTCCTTTCTCCTGGAAACATTGTCCTTTTTCTTGGAAGTCTCTTGGAGAGGTTTAGGGGTCGGGTGGGGGGCTGACAGCAGAAATTTTTCTCAGACCAAACCAAGACTCACTTTGTGCTTAATCTGCTGAAAGGAAAAGCAGCCAGATGGCTATGCATTTATTGAGGACAATGATATATTACCAGATAATTATTATATCTTCATGCAAAGATTTAGAACTTATTCTGATGACTCAGCCAAGGAGGAAACAGTGAGATTCACAAATTACAGCAAGGAAATACTAAATTCATAAGTACCGATTTGATTTCCAGCCTGTATGCATTGGAGTGGTCTTGCCCTGACTGATCAGTTTTGAAGAAGGACTTAAATAAACTGAAGGATGAATTAGTAAGACAAACCACATAATATAAGGAATAAGTGTTTTTGCACTGCATATTAATTGATAGATGATAATCTATTAATATTACTAATAAACAAATCCATATATCATAAATTCATTTTTCTGTGTGTTTTGTGCCAAAACTTCAGTAGAGGCTTCCAATTAGCATTAATTAATCAATGTCTTTTGTGTAATCAGGGCTGTCAGTTTCATCATTTCATCCAATTGCATCAATTTTGGTAATTAGTCTTCTATTGTAGATATTAATGGATGTGTACACCATTGAACATATAAGACCTTCACTGCTGTTAACTTGGCTAAAAACACAATACCATGCTAATTTTCCAAATTTTTATCCATCAATCCATTTTCAACTTATATTTGAAGTTCGTTTAAGCATTTTGTGGTCTTTCTTCTGTCTATCATATTATAAAAAATATCTTTAAGATTGTAACACAGTATGAATTTTAACCACTTTGTTCAAATGTTTTCCCATTGCTCTATTTGCATATTACATCCCTAAGTTTTATCATCAAAAAATCTTCAAATTGTGTATCTTGTGTTTTAAATCTCAGGATTTTATACATTTTAGTAATAAGATGTTCAACATTAGTACAGAACTCAATTTCAGATGCAATTCTATCATGTTGAAAACTGTAAATTTCTTTCAATAAATCTCAAATTAGATTAAAGCACTGAATCCAAATCTGTCTATACTCATTTGTCTATGCTATATAAAAAGAATGCTAATGGGAGATGCAGATACATTGATGATTCTTTGTGCATTCCACCTCTGTGCTTCAAAAATCCAGGAAACTACTAGATAGCAATTGGAAGACTGTAAGTTATTTGTATTTCATTGCTCCTTTCTAGTAGTCTATGGGATTTTTACAGCTCAGATTTAAAGGTTTAGTCTTTTCTGAAGAAGTAGCTTGAAGTGGGACTATCTTTTACAGTAGAAAGCAACAATGGAACAAATCCACAGTGATTCAATAGTTAATTAGCATCCAAAAAAATCTTACAAACCAGGATATTAATGATTTTATAACTTAAAAAATGTGTTGTGATTTTCAATACTAGCACTTAACATAAGCATATCACTACAATTAACATTAACTTTCCATATCTGCCTTGAAAAATTATTCTTAAATAAAGCATTTTTATGCAGAGGTAGATATTGAACATTACTAAACTCTCATTATCCCACCAAATTGTGAAGGTAAAATCAATTGTCTTCCATCAATCTGAAAGATTGCTTTGAAGTCCATATAAAGGTACCATACAAATGATACTGTAATTAAATAATTTTAATGATCCAGGCAGCAAAGTCAATGCCTTAAAGGTGTATCTACTTCTTGAAACAGGTTTGAAGTTTTAGTAGCTGCAGAAAATAAACGTGTGGCATCATTTATAAAACACTGGTTGATATTCTGACCCCATTCATTTTTGGGAATGTGGCCCCCGATACCTTATTTTTTTAAAAAAAAATCTATTTATATGCTGCCCTTCTCCAAAGACTCAGGGGGCTTACAGGTACATGTAGCAATTGCCTTCATCCTTTGTATAGACCTGCTTATTAAAGTGGTGTTTTACAAAGTCAGCTTATAGACTTACAAAGTCAATTTATTGCCCCCAACAATCTGGGTCCTCATTATTCAAAGGATATTTGTCACTTTTAGCACAAAAAGATTTTAACTCATGCATACATTAAACTATCATCTCTGTACAAAGGTTAAGCTGAAATCATCATTCAAAATTCATTTTATTAGATCATGCCTACAAGTTACTATTGTTCTTTTCCTGGATTAATTACATAAAAATCCCAAATAAGAATGTAACATGCAAAGAATGACAAAAACCATAACTGGACAGAATCCAAAAGAGATACTAGATAGACTAAAGCACATGTGTAGTTTTAAGCAATTGTGAAGTGCATTACGAATTTACAAGCTTTGTCAGGCATTTTTTTCTAAACAATGAGTAATACTTTATGAATTCAAAATTATTAATCTTTTTGGTGCATGATACATGTACAGCATTTAGCAAACTTCAGAAAAATATTTTACTAGAATTTATGATATAATGGAAGACTTGTTTCTTAGTAATATTCTTTTTTCAATTTAAGAAGAGTTAACATTTATAACAACACAATTTCTCTATATTCTATACAAAGTTCAAGACTTTTAGCCCTACTCAAATCCTTTTAGGAAAGCAGAACTTCTGAAGTACATTGAACATGTACTTTAGGGAACAAAAGAATATGATTTTTTTCAAAGAAGCTTCTAATGAGAAGAATAATAGTAACATCCAAATTATATCCAAAAGTTACTATGAGTGAATGTGATAATAGTGCTCTAGAAACACATAGAATATAAACAGTACTAGAAACTGCTTTCTTTTAATACATGTTAATATATTATAATATATATTCTTTTAATATGTTAATATATAATATATATACTAAACCAAAATCTTTCCTATCTATTTTTCTATTGAAATTCATAAAACTGCAGGATTCACACTATGAATCTATTCATGCATCCCTGTGTTCATTGTAATAGATTAGATATCTAGCATTAAACCATTGCCATAGCAGGTGGCACAACCTAATCAACCTGATCTCAAAAAGATAAAGTGTGTACTTAGTGCTTGGATAGGAGACAAAGATCCAGGGCTGTAGGCTAAACTAGAAAGTAAAGATAAAGAAAACAAAAATACTAAAGAAGGCAATTACAAAACCATTTCCATATCATTACTAAGAAAAAAACATGGATATGTTCATGCAGCCGTAAGGAGTCAAACTTGACTCAATGGAAGCTCAGACAGCAGCAATAAGTCAACAGAAATTCTACATTAAACTACTAGTGTGCCTCGGTATTGCTTTAATTTATTTGATTGATTTCTTACAGTCAGGAGCTTGAAGTGCCCCTCTTCCTACCTGTGAGATAGGCTGGACTGAGAAACAATAACTGGGCTAAAGTCAGCCAGTGACCTGCTATAGTGAAGTGTGGACTAAACCTGGATCTTTCCACTTCTAAATCCAAAAGCTTAACTCTACATCATACTATCTCCCTTCTGATCTTTTAACAGAAAGGTGAACAATGTAGTATAATCCCAAATACATTTAATCAAGTGAATATTCAGTGATCAATTGGGAGATAAGAGGTGGTATTAGAGTATTTTCCTTCATAAGAATAGCTCTGGGGAAAAGTACGTAATTGTGGAGTCCAGTGGAGTAGGGAAAACCAAAGAGAGCTGAAAAGGTGTGTGGGCATATGAATGATTGATAGTGACTGCATAATGACTTGTCAAAGCAACCATGAGTGATCAACCACACTGATCACACCTTGCTGATTGCCACAGATAGGACAAAGAAGAGAGGATGTTTTGGTGGTCCAGTTTCAGGAGCGAATATAAATGCCAAAGCACTTGGAAGCAGGGTGACAGACAATGCATGCAAGACATTCTAATGTGGCATTAAACATAAGCTGTGAATGTGCTTAGATCTGAGACCGACAGCAAGATGAAAATCAGGATATATTTAGGATTAATGTACAAGAATAGTAAAGAGCAGGAAGTCAGAAAATATGAATGGAGTTGCTAAGAATATATGGATGTGCATTAGCACACTTGTATTACTCAGAACCGAGGAACAGACCTAAAGGAGAGGCAAGGAATGCTGTGGGTCCCTTTTCCTAAGGAGGTACAACTAGTAGGACCGAGAAGGAGGACATTCTCTGTGGTCATCGCTCCTATGGAACATCATGCCTGCAGAAATAAGATTGGCACCTGCTTTGACACTCTTTCACAAAGCCATAATTACCTGGTTTTATATTCTTGTAAGTGTTTTCATTTTATAATTCAGTCCATTCTGAAACTTTTTATCGTTCGTATTTAATGGAAAGTCACACAGATGATACAGAAATCTGACTTTCTTCTTTGGGGCTTTGTACTGTGGTTTGATTTGTGCATAATGCTAACCTACAGATATATTAAAACTCTATTCTAAGCCAAATATAAGCATGTAATACAATAGTATAGTTACTACATGTAAAGCCATTCCGTTAGTTTAAAAAAAAGGAGCGGGAGCAACTCAAGACAAAGAATAATAGGGATAAAATCTGTGAAACCACAGCAGCAGTTTCTTTTCTTTATGATCCGTTGCATTGTCCAGACATTATTTGATGATGTCTTTGATGATGTATCAAGCAAGCAATGGGATCAATGATATGTAGTAAAATGAGCAATGCTGCGTAAGAAAAATAGCATAACTGAATTTTCCTTCACAGTTTCAGAACCTGGTTATTTGAACTACAAGTCATATAATTACATTAATTAGGCTAAACATAGCAACTACTTAAATTAAGTAGAACTTATACTGTCCAAGTATAAAAAATTTATTGAGCATCTTTAGTACTCAAAAAAGTACAATATGCTGCAAGTGTGAAATATCTTTTATTTATTTTTTAAAAGCGTTTATCTTTTAAAGTTAGGAATCAGAGAGGAAATTGACCCAAGAGGATAAAATAGAATAATATCTGGATTTCAATGTAATCTTTTAAAGAAGACAACAACATTGAGAGAAAATCCCTTTCGATAAATCGAAGTTTTATATCTGAATATGAATTATTTTTCATAATGTTTATTCCTTGAAAACAAGTCATGTTAAAAACTACCTTTTCTAATATGATTTCTGTAAGCATGCAGCATAACTTTAACATTATATATAATATCTACTGTAAATACAATAGATTACAAACACGTTCTCTGTAAGCATGATCTGCTGTGCCTGCTTTTACTTTGCAGCAGGAAACACAATGTCTATCTCAGCAGAAATAATTTGCTGGGCCTAAATGACTGTTCAAAAAACGACACAGTTTTAATGAAGTAAAAGAATTGATAGGCATAACTTTAAAAAGAGAATGAGAGCAAACAAAATCTTTGCTGAGGAAAGTCAATAGTGATTATATAAAAGGAAACTGTCACTAAATAATTAAAGTTCTTTTGAGCATGTCACTAATGTGTAGACAAAAAAATAAGCATGCTGTAGCACATTTTCCTTGTAAGAAGCCTGAAGAGTTTCCTGAAAAAGCTCACTGCCTATGTATAAATGAGGAACATAAAGATGTGTTCCATACAATAGATTATTTCATTATACAAAATAATTTCATCAGTTTTTTAGCCCCATAGCAGAAAATACCCACTGTGTTTATGCCAGGTTTCATACAAAGCTTATTTGCAAAAGTTACATACAAAACATGTCATTTGAGAAGCTAGTATACCAAACAGCTTCCATTATGCAAGGTATCAAACAAAGAGATTACTAGTAGTGATCTCTGTGAGGTTTATATATAAGGGCTTTACCAAAATTCCAAGAAGAAAAAGGAAACAGATTGAAAAGGTACATAGGCAATCCCCAATGACAGAGGACATGCAAAACTGACCACTCTCAATTCTATCCCTTTTCTTTATGGATTTGCAGACCAGTTATTGCTACAGGAGCACCATCACTACTAAAAATGGTCTATTCAAATGTCCTACGGCAGCACCACATGGAAAAAACATACAGTAATTAATAAGTATGTAACATTTTCCACAGCACATAAACAGAAAGAGATGGAGGCAAAATTAACAGCTGCAGAACCAAAGTAAAAGGTGGCCTATGTAGGTATAGCAAGCAAAAATTATAATTACAGTAGTTTCAATAACGAATGTGTTTTAAACATCACTGTTTCAATAATGGCAATATAGCACATTGGTCTTTGGATCATCTAAAACAGGGGTGTCAAACTCAAAGCCCGTGAGATGGATCCAGCCTGCTGGGTGCTTAAATCTGGCCCATAGAGTTGGCCTGGCTATAGCAAAGGATCGGCCCGCAGTGCCTCTGGCATCCAAAATGGGGTGGGTGGAGAGACAACATATGGATGCTTCCTACAAATATCCAGTCAACAGCCTACATACGCATCATTATGAAATGAGACATATGAATATCTATGGCTGATGAATGGAACATATATTCTACATAAAATTAGGTGTTTGTTTGCAACATTCAAGATCGATTTCTTATTTGAAGGAATCCAAAGAAGAAAACAATAGCCATATATCCCCCAAATACATTCGCTTTCATTCACTACCTTTTAGCAATTAAAATTAGTATGGCTCCAATTATAGCTTCTCCAAACTATTTAGTATATCAGACTGAACAAATCAAACTTATTCAAGATTAAAGTCATGACATAATATTGAACAAATATTATTCATAATTAACTGGAAAGTTGTTAGATTAGGGCTTCCGGTGACATCATTGCGAGGGTAAGATGGACCTAGAGTGAGCTCCCGGGGCCTTCTTACAATTTTCCCCCTCTGTGCAGCTTAAAAAAGCTGGCAGCGGCCCCAGAGAGGCTGCCGAAGGCGGAGGTAGCATCGGCGCGCGAGGAGGTGGCATCTCCCGTGCGCGGATTGCGAATCCTCCAGTTTCAGAGTAGGAAGAGGACAGCCTTCATGGCTGTCATGGAGTGGTGACTGACCCATCTGGCTAGGAAGCCATTGCGGTAGCACATCGAATTCTAAAACCAGCATGAGGCGGGAGTGGAGAGGGAGGCAAAGATCTGCTGATATTCATTAAAAGTAAGAGAATCGGGCATCTTATTGGATTCCTTAGCAGCTACTGGAATCTGACAGTCCAAAAGAACTGTCGTTTTCCGAGCGTGAGAATTGGGAAAGGAGCATACAACATCGGCTGTTTTGGGATTGAATTAGCATCCATTCGGTTTTGGTCTTTTTCCCTGATTTTTTTCTATTCTTTTTGTGCTCTCCTTTTTGTTTGATGAACTTGAACTTTTATGTGGATTGAAAGAAACCTCTCTCTGAACATAGAAAGTTTCCTTGGGATACCTCCATTGACATCCGGTTTGGCTCACTTTCTCCACCCTCATCTTTTTTTTGCACTGTCATTCTGGTGAGTGAGCTGGTCATTCTCGCAAGTGCAATTCCTAATAGAGACCCGGCTCCCCCTAGTGGTGGTTAAGAAAATTGGAACACTTTGACTCTTTTTTTCCCTTTTCCTTTGCCTTGGACCTTAGCTGGCTTTGTGCTGGCTTTTTGATTTAGTCATCCTGATATCTTAGTTGAACCTAAGTGACAGATATCTCAAGACTTGACTTAGCTTCCATTCAAATTCTGTATCTACTCTAATCTTGTTATTTAAGTATTTCTGATTAATAGTCTCAATTAATTAATTTGATTAGGGTGAAATTAATTCAAACTGTGTATAAGGCTAAGAATTGAAGGATTAATTGATTAGGTAACAATTATTGGAATTGTTAATTTATTGTTTCTTAATTGCCTATTAATAAGTTAAATTTGTAGGAGCGGGAAATAAAGGGGGGGAGAAGGGGGGGAAGAAAATTATATATGAAAATTAATAGGATTTTCTGACTGTTAATTAAATAATTGGACAGGAATTAAGGGTAGTGTGCATTGTTAGATCTTAATTTGGAATACGTGTATATCTGGGAGAATATTTATTAACAAGATGGCTACATCAACAACGATGACTACAAATACGAAAACAGGAAAGAAAACATTAATTCTACCAGGTGGAGCATCTCCAGCCACTTCCACGTCTACACAGACCTCCTCCAAATCCTTGGATGACCTGGTTGTAGCAGGGAAACCTCCAACTTTGGCAAGTCTACAAAGCATGCTTCAGTTGATGTATGAAGCTATGAACAAAAACCAGGAGACCACCACTAAGAACATTGCTGACCTTTCTGTGGAGTTGAAGGGTGAATTGAGTGGGGTAAAAGAGGAGATTCAGACCCTGAATGATAAATT
>JANHFR010006257.1:41210-51319 GCA_032468015.1 Mimophis mahfalensis | reverse complement strand
TTCAATTTTAATCTTGTATATATCTGTTTATGTTTTAATTGCCCTGTACACCGCCCTGAGTCCTTCGGGAGAAGGGCAGTATATAAATTTAATAGATAGATAGATAGATAGATAGATAGATAGATAGATAGATAGATAGATAAATAAAATCCAAACCTGAATGAATCCAAACCTCTCAGAAGCTTTGGGAATGCTGCAATGTTTATTAAGAACTGAGAAAATCCTAGCTTAGAAAGTCCACTGCTTTAGGTTTGATTTGCCATATATACAGGGCCAGGTTGGGAGAGAAGCAGATGAAGAGAGAGAGAGGAGCTGACAGAACATTTTCTCTAGGCTTCCCAGGTCAGAGGCTTAACTTTAGTGTTCCCTCTGCTGTTTGCTAGATTCATTCATCAGACAGAAATGTGCAGAAAAGAGTATGTAGGTCTTTAGTGCTCTCTGGACATGGTGGTTTCTTGCAGATGCTTCTTTACCAAACCACGTAACATCATGCATGCAAGATCATCAGAAAATATTACGTTAGGAAGATTTTTTTTTGTATGCCATCAATTCTTTCTCACTCCAATCCTTGTCTTAAGCCCTCTTATGACATGCCAGTCCTTCTGAGTAATTTTTATTTTTATCCATTTTCCAAATTTATTTATTCTACGCTTGAAACCTCCTCATCCAAGGTATTAGTTTGTCTAGAGTTTAGTTGTGTAGGTAGAGGCAATTTGTCTCCCACTATGTCAGCCTGTTATTTTAAAAACTATTTTATTGCTTATACTGTCTGAGTTGCCAGACAATTAGAACTTAATGTGAAATGAAGCATGGGTGTATGTGTCACATTTTCTATATCAATTTAAGATAATTTCTCTTTCTCAAAGGAAGAGTAAATAAAAAATAGAATATAGGTAAAACACATCTTTACCTTGTCATCCCCATCTGAAGCCAATCCTGAAGATGTGCATGAGATAGACTTTTATATATGTATACTGTTATATCTATTTTCATATTTATAATCCTATACCCTGGGTATACGCCGAGCAGAAGGCACACTGCAAAAGAGAGCAAACCAGGAAAAAAACAGAATAAATTTACCACATATTAATGGATTCGTTATTAATTAGAATTAATTGCTAATAAAACAACTTATTCCGTTTATAACATTGATTCTTTGTCTGCCTCCTCTTTCAGCACAGACAGAGAAAATGTTTTCTCTCAAATACACATGCACACCATTTCTTTTTCCCTGTGGCCAAATAAAAAAATGATGAAAAGGAAAAGAAAATGGGGACTGAAATGAGAAGAAGAAAAGGAGTAGCTGCACTGGGAGAGGGGAGGGAAGGAGAAAGGAAGAGAAAGGAAGGAATCAAACAAGGATAAAGATGGGGTGAGAAGAAGGGAATTGGACCAAGAAAGAATAAAAGAAGACTAAATTCAGCATGCAGGCCACCGCTCTACTACCTCCAAAAACCTCTATGCTTTTCATAAACAATTTGTGCAAATCATTTCCATGCCCTGATGATTTCTTTGTTTACAACAGCTTCTATTTAGTGAAGGTGAGATTAATCTTTCCTTCCCGCCTACTCACACTTAATTTAGAGGGGGAGATAGGGACTACATGCTCTTACCAGGTAAAGGCAGTGGGTGTTCTTGTTTTTGATTCCCAGAAAGTTCTGTTCTTTTAAAATGGCCAGGCATACTCTTTCCCCATTGATGGTCAAAGCAGTCTAGAGATTTAAACATGCTCAAGTGCCGCAGTATTTTGGAGCTTCAGCATAAAGAAGTGAGGATGGGTGAGGGGGGTAGAACAGCCGGTGCAGCTCCCTAGACTTTGACTCATTTTGATGAGCTCTTTCCTTGGGGCTAGACATATGTTGCCATGTCAGAGTTTGGAATAGAATCATCAATCAGCCTATAGGGCAGCTTTGGTGACAGTAGCAATGTGGAGAAAAAGCATGGCCACCTGTGGAATATAAAATTAATTTCAAAGTATTTGTAATTTTCTTCCATTTCGGCCCAATTGAAGCAACAAACTTAAAATTCTTACAAAGGAATAGATGTCACTCAGGATAGTAGGATTCTCTTTGGCCCTTTAAAAGGAGACTAAAATTATTCTACCTCACCTCCGCAAAAAAAAAAGAAGAAAAAACCCCACAGATTCATCTTATTACTGGTGTCCCTTGACTTACAACAGTTCATTTAGTGACCATTTGAAGTTATGATGCTGAAAAAAGTGACTTATGGCCATTTTTCACACTTATGACCATTGTGGCATCCCCATGATCAGGTGATCAAAATTCAGATGCTTGGCAATTGACTCACATTTATCACAGTTGCAGTGTCCTGGGGTCACGTGATCACCTTTTGAGACCTTCTGACAAGCAAAGTCAATGGAGAACCTAACAGTCGTGTTACTAACTTAACAACTGCACTGATTCACTTAACGAATCTGGAAGAAAGGTCATAAAATGGCCCAAAATTCACTGAACAAATATCTCACTTAGCAACAAAAGTGTTGGGCTCAACTATGGTCATAAGTCAAGGATTACCTGCATTATAAAGCAAAATAACTTGGATAACCATTTGCATCCCGAATCCTCGCCAAGAAAGTCAGTACAGTATAGAAACGATCTTATCCTGTTACGTATACTAAGAATTCATGTATCTTGCAATTTGTGGTTATGAGTTTATGGTTACTTTCCTTCCAGAATAATCTGCTCTTACGCTGCACTCTAGCCAAGATGATGCAGTGTGGGGTTTTTTGTTTATTTGTATGTTTTTTTCAACTATTTCTTTGTTGTAAGGGGAAGAAAAGTCATCATGCTGTTTTACTTCTTTGGATGGCTACGTTTTAAGTATATTTCCCTTCTTCCTCAGAAAATACTCATTTCTATTTGGCAGATTTCTGTTTTAAGTTTAAAATTTAAACTCCTCTGATGTAGTTATTTCTACAGATAATTGTCCATGTATGAAGAATTTGTCTTTTAAGGATCTGCCCTTGCCATGGTTTGATATTACAGATTCCAAAAGTGCTGCATAGGTCAGTGCCATCTTTTCATTTTGAAAGGAATTAAACTGGCTGAAGAAATTAAATCTATACCTCTGAGTCTCAGATGCTGTGATTAGGAAATTACAGTTTTCATGCATGCCTAATTCTTACAAGTCAATCATTCATCTATTATATACTTAAAAAAAAAAAATTGACCAAAGTAACTCACTTGCAACTAAAGCATTGAAAATTATATGGGGAACTTTACTCATTCATTTCTTCTAGGATTATTCAATCCTTATTATGTCAAGCTTTATTTTATGGCTTCATCTGTGATCAGCTTTTGATCAGTGTGTGTCTGTGTGTCTGTGTCTGTGTCTGTGTCTGTGATGCACAGACATTAGGGAACGAAGTTTGGCCCTGCTTACATGGATGAATGAATGTGAAATGAACAACTTTCTCCTTATATTATCTGCAGTAAGCCTTGTTTCATAATGTTCCCGCAAATTATTTCAGTGCCTTATACAAGGTGCGTAAATTAAGTAATGAGACTAGCAATGTAGCGTTTGATCTGGCAACACTTGGGAGGTGGGACTTGGTGGGGCGGCAGGTGAACATGTGATATGTCTTCAGTATGAGTTTGAACTCGCTAGAGTCATTTGGCTGTCCGTAGCAATTTTTTTCGTGAAACAGTTTTTTCTAGTGTGTTCTACAAATGAGTGACATCATTTCGAGCAATGGTGTGCTATCAGGTTTTGCTTCAGACTTGGGCACAGTGCAATGGAAACTTCTGCAAAACTTCAGCAGGCCTATGGAGACAGTGTTTTGTCAAGGGCCCAGGTTTTTGTCAGGGGCCCAAGGCATTTTCAGAAGGAAGAGAGTTGACTGAAGATGAACCACGCAGCAGAAGGCCTTCATCTTCAAGAACCAATGAAAATGTTGACAAAATCTGGGATCTTGTGCATTCAGATTGTCAGTTGACAGTCAGAATGATCAGGGAAGAGTTGAATTTTAGAACACACTAGAAAAAACTTTCATGAAAAAAATCTCTACAGACAACCAAATGACTCTAATGAGTTCAAACTCGTAATGAAGGTATATCACATGTTCACCTGCTGCCCCTCCAAGTCCCGCCTCCCAAGTGTTGCCAGATCAAACGTTACATTGCCAGTCTCATTATTTAATTTACGTACCTCGTAGATCTCTTTCATTCATTCTGACTTTTCAGGAACTAAATATTAGCAACCAGAGCAAGAATAAAAATGTTTCGGAAGAATCCACCCACGTTGAAACTTCTGAAAAGTTTCTAACTTATTCTCTTCCTCCTGCACTCTCTTCTGTCTTGCGTCCTTCCACTCATCCCACCTCCAACCTGCCAATGCTGTTTATTTATGACAGAAGAAAAATCTGTGCATATGGCCTTTGAACTTTCTGTGACTGCTGAATGGATGGAATGTTGAATGAAACATTTAATGGGATGGAGAGGCAGAATCTCAACTTCTCCTTCCAAAGTAATCTTTGACAGTAGACCTTTAACTTGACATACCCCCTTCATCAGGAATTTCAAAGACTTCCCTGTCTGGAATAGTGCTTTGGAAGGTCTGCTGCTATTTATGTCTTTTGCCAGCTTTGAGAAATGAGTACAGTTTTTTTTAAAATTAAATTTATCCATGAAAGGCATAACATATATCAAACGCAGCAACAAACCAGCTTATATATGAAAGGGCTATTTATTTTAAAATGCTGCTGCTAGAAAAATTATGGAAGACAGTTTTTGTAACCTCTGGCAGAAAATGTCATGCTTGGGAGAAGCCATTCAACAGGGTTACACCTTTGACCAAACTAAGTTCCAAAGAGCTCAAAATATATCCAAAGCCCATTTAGAATATTATTGGTACTATCATGCAACTAAGAAGGTACATGATAAAACTGGTTTTCAGATTTTTGGCTTAAGGGAGAAAAAAATAGAGGCCCTCAAGCTTTCTTTGCATGCTGGTTTGGTAGACTGAGTTCCACCAATACTAAGGTCCACTTAGCCTGTTGTCAACAATGCATTATAGCAAATCGATAACATCTTTTGAGAGCTTAATTCCTCAGAGAAAAACAGCTGCCTTTTCTAATAACTACATGTACAATACAGTACTCCTTAATGTGCAGTCGGTTTTTGCTCCATGTAAACCCGTTGAAGGATAAATAGATGAACTCTGTGGAACAACCTCTTGTTAAAAATGAGCTGTTTCTTCTGTGAAAACATAATTTTATTTATTTTGTTTGGTTGGGTGAAACATGATTTGAATATACACTGAGCTAGTGAAAGCAAAATCAACACATCTATCAAAGTAAAGCATCAATGTTTTCAGCAAAGATAAATTTAATATCACATACCAAAAGATTAAACAGATGGAAGAAAATGATGTTCATCCATTACAGTTTTGGTACTCATTATATTGGGGTTTTTTTTGGGGGGGGGGGAGATGCTTTCGAGCCAGTCATGATTCATGGTGACTGCTTGAATTAGTCCCTGCATTTTTCTCAGCAAGCTTTTTCAGAAATGGTTCGCCTTGTTTGCTTCCTAGGATCGAGAGAAAGAGGTTGGCCGAGGGTCACCCAGCCTAGAACTCCACTCTCCCAGTTTCTAGTCTGGTGCTAAACTACTACAACAAATATGCTCTCTCTGTGTTGGGTTAGTAAATCTTTGCTCTTGGTTGGGGAGGAAAGGAGTCACAGTCCTTTCACTGTGGTACGCTCCATATTTGGAGCATACCAAATATACTTTGACCACATAGCTTATTTTGGAGAAAACACTGATACTGTTGATATGACATATGACACACATGACATATATAAATTGACAGGTGGGGGCAGAGATTTTCATGTTGAGAAAAGTGCTGCCAATGCAACACAACTCTCCCTGCTCATAGTCATTATACTGCTAGTCAGACTGAAAATACAGTAGCTTATTAGAAAAGACAGCAAAGGCAATATGTTGGAAAGAATAAATCAATGGGAAGATATATTTCATACTTTATATTCATGTTTGACTTTTACTTGTTAGATATATATATATATTTTTAAAAACTATCTCTAAAATATATAATTTTGAAAAGCCCTGCTGCCTCTTCGCTTTCGTCCAAATGACAAGGCGTCATCCAACATATACCGCCTCAGCTTTCACATGCATTGCATATCTATCGGATGGAAAAGTAAATAATCATCCCTCTTGTCTGTGAAGAGTTCACTGCTGGTGCTTGTTCCTCACTCACAGCATGAGGAACCTTGCTAAAGGCATTCACATCTGCAATTCAAGGCAGAACAGTTAATGATGCTACTTTTTAGGTACTAGAGAGCAGGGATAAAAATTACATCAGAGACATCCCTGAAAAATGGTGAGTTATCAATGTAATTTTCTATGTACTTGAACGCAAACCGGTTCCCTAGTAATTTGACAATTACCCTGGTGAACCTGGTTCAGTTAATAGGCAAGCATGCATTAAATTGTATAAAGACAGGCAGATCTTAGATATTTATGTGAGGGGCTTAAACAGAGACTGTGTCAAGAAGATTTCTTCAAAATCAAGAGCAGTAGGTATGAGTTTTTAAATGTAATAAAAAGCATGAAAATAAAAGTGGAACCACCTGCAAAGCCTGCTTGTCTCCAGGCATTGAGCAGTTGATTTTGGAGACCAGGCTTCCATTAAGTATAAAGAGAAGTAGAATTATTATTTTAGTCAGTGGCTTCTACATAACTATCTTTGCACTGATAAAAGAGAATATTTGTATCTCAGGGTTGAATGGTGGGGACCCTGGTGCTCTCTGAGCTTGGTGGTTTTCTTGCAGATGTTTCATTACCCAGCTAGGTATCATCATCAGTGATCTCTCTGTTTCTTTCTCTCTCTTTCACTGCTTGTCTGTCTTTCTGTCTGTCTGTCTGTCTCTCTTGTCTGTCTCTCTCACTGTCTGTCTGTCTGCCTCTCTCTCTCTCTCACGCACACACATACATACATACACCTCACATTTTTATAATATAGAGTCTCCGCCCAACAATTTCTTTTAGCTAGCAACATTTTTGCCATAAGTCAGACTGCTATGACAAGACTGCTTTGTTACTACTGGAAATGTTATCATTTGTGTTTATCAGTAATGTTAATTGATCCTTTTTGTTAATGGTCTGTGTGTCTCAACATTACCATTATAGTATCCTGCATTATCAAGCACGTATTTTGGGTACCTCACACTCTGCATAACCTATATTTTGTGTATCAGAGATGGACACAAAATTATGAGAATACTTGCTACAGTCATGATAAATTGCACCCCAAACAGGTAGGGATGCAGTACAGAACTGAAAATTGGCAAAATCAAATGACATACATTATGCATATGGAAAGGTACCATACAAAGTAACAATGCAGCTAACAGTAAGGAAAAAGACTCTAATCACATTCCAAAGTAATTAAAATAAGTGTCTCAAAAGTATATTTAAAATACATTTTAAAAATCTGCCAATGAAACTAAGCTCCAGAGAGAAGCAAGACTAAGCAATCAGTCCTACCAGTTTTAGATTGTAAAAAAGATCTTCATGCCACTGAAGATAATGCTAGAACATTATTTCTCAAAAGGGAATTTTAAATTGAGATATAGCCGTGCAAAACCCCTAACTCTCTCATCAAATGCACCCTGAGGTTTATGAGATGCAAAAGAAAAAAAGCCTCAGATGCTGTTTAGGATATCTTAAGGCAGGGAAAGCTTTAAAAACACATAGACAGAAATTTTAGTTAAGCCTAGAAAGTATTGGAAGTTCTCACAGAGAAATCAGATTATTTATCAGTGTTCGCTTAAGAATTGACAGTAGTTAAAAACCATGACTTTCTGGAATATCTATAACTTCTGAACATTTTCAAAGATTAGGCAGAACATATTTACAAAAATCTAGTCAAGATGTCTTGGTTAAGATAAAACTGCACCTGGTCACCACTAACACATTTGAAACAAGTTTTAAAAAGTCCCCAAAGGAAAAGGTAGCTAGTAAGCCATTGCCGTAAACAAAGTATTTATAAACATTACTCCAACAATTGTTCTGACAGTGAGCACTTTTGAACTTTGGCCCTCAGAGATTTAATCAAAGGTCAGTTCTGTGTAAGATTATTACAGTGGGCCATGAATGTGTTGTATTGGTAATCCAGAAGAAATTTCTTGGTATCCGATACTCCCAAGTATTGTCGCATCTGGAAGTCCTGTCTCAGAGTTGGATGCCTCTGTCCTCTAAGGGTCTTTCCATTCCACTTCAGAATCTCTGGAGTAACTGTTGCTTCATAATTTTATAATTCAGGAACCTCATAATTTTTCTTTAAGAGGAGATGTCTGAGGTGAAGGCGTGACGCAAAGTATACTAAAGTACTTGGCCATCAGTGAATCATTTCCACTCCTTTGCTCTCAAAGGTTTTCACACAGCAAAGCATATGAGAATGGGGTTTCTGTCGTGTATATGTGTAAGAAATTATATGCCTTAATTATAGGGAGCATGCAAAGGTAAAAAGCTCCATTGGTTATAGCTTTTCATAATACTGTATGTATCCAAATTTTTCAAGACTCAGGTCATCAGATTGGAGTTCAGTCTGGTTATGAGAATATACTATACGTGTAATTCAAGGTGTAATATTTTATGCCACTGAACTTTATGCCACTGATATTTTGACTACATCGCACTTAACACAAAGGTGACAACAACTAATTAAAAAGCTTGGGTGTCCTTTTTATTGATTGACTGCTGGGATGTCTTCAACCTTACTATTTGTGCAGTTGTGTTCGGTGGATAGGTTTATTGCTTAATAAATTTGCCTATATTACATTATAGTACTACATTAACGTACCTGGATTTATTTGTCATGGCTGTTTTATGTTTGACATTTCCAAAATTAAGCATTTTATATGACACTTAACAGTGGTATATTATGCATATTTTCTACATAAATGGTGCTGGAGAGACAAATAGGATTATGAATGTTCACCATCTAGTTTAAATTCACACTTACACATTCCATGATAAGTAATTTGCTTCAATTGTAAGCATTACAATTTCACTGGTGAAACTGACACAAAGCACTGCTACATAGATTTCCACAGGGCAAAGATTTTCTTTTGTGTCTTGTCATGCAAATCTCAATACATATTTTTATAGCAGATAACAAATCATCTTGAATAACGTTATGTAATGTGTTATTATTATTTATCAGAATTTTCATGGTAGACTGGAACAGCAATCAAACACTATAAAATTACAGATTTAAACAGCAGGCTAAAATAATTCCAAAGCAGCCATTAAAGGTTGTCTAATCAACATTGTGTAAGGTTTGAAATGTTTACTGAAATAAAGCTTATAAATCCAAACATTTATGATAGCAAGGATAGTTTTTGGAGCATTTTAATCAGGACATGCAGCTGTATATAAATTAAAGCCTTCCAGCAACTGGGAACCCCAATTTTAAGTGAACCAAAGTTAAGGTGACCAGACGTCCCGCTTTTGGCGTGACAGTCATGCTTTTTGTAAATTTGTCCTGCGTCACGCCTTCTTTTTTAAATGTCCCGCCCTGCCACCGTTCCTCCCACCCCCCCGTGCGCCGCCCGCTGCTGCGCATGACCGCCAATGAAATAAGCCAAGGGAAAAGCACATTAAGAGATTTAAAAATGGAATTGGATAATCTGGAAGATACTTTTGAAAGGGAGATAGGAGCTTGGGTGGATATTCTGGAGACCTAGCAGCTTAGGAGGATAGAGATGGGAAGATGGGAGAAATATTCAGTCTGAATGCTGAAGGTACAGATGTTGATAGAGATAAAGATCCAAGTATGGGAAGCAAACCAAAAAATGAATAAGAACTGAAGTATTAAAATGGACGAGAGATGATTAATAAAAAGGAGATATTATTTATATATGTGTGTGTGTGTGTGTGTGTGTGTGTATGTGTGTGTATATGTATATATATATATCGACTATTGCAACGCACTCTACATGGGGCTGCCCTTGGGCCTCATCCGGAGGCTTCAACTGGTGCAGAATGTGGCCGCGCGAGTTGTATTGGGGGCTTCCCGATACTCCCATGTAACACCTCTTCTCCGCGAGCTGCATTGGCTTCCGG
>JANHFR010006257.1:19422-34036 GCA_032468015.1 Mimophis mahfalensis | reverse complement strand
GGAGAGCCAGTATCTTAAGCAGGGCAATAAAGATTAAGCTACAAACAACACCAGAATGTTTCCTTCCTGCCTTCCTTACAGGATTATCTCTCTAAAGTATAAAAAACAAAAGGAGATTTCTTCTAACAACCAGTTCCCCGAACTGCTTAGAAAGTTAACAACCGGTTCTAGTGAATAGGTGCGAACTGGTAGCAACCCACCCCTGACCGGCATGTATGTCAGTAACCTCTTTGAATTCATGTAAGCTGCTGCTTCTATCATCAGTGATATTATCCAGTCACCTTGTCTTTCATGGATCTCTTTTTTTAAGTTGTTGCTTAGTCTTCCATTCCAGTTGTTACTTCCTGATCATCATACGTCACTAGGCAGAGGGAAGGGCTTTGGTATGCTCATGTTTTTAAGGGCTAACCACAATTTTTTGTGGTCTACCTGGTCAAAGGGACGTGGTGGCTCAGTGGCTAAGATGCTGAGCTTGTTGGTCAGAAAGGTTGGCAGTTTGGCGGTTTGAATCCCGAGCGCTGCATAACTGAGTGAGCTCCCATTGCTTATCCCAGCTTCTGCCAACCTAGCAGTTCGAAAGCATGTAAAAATGCAAGTAGAAAAATAGCAACCACCTTTGGTGGGAAGGTAACAGCGTTCCGTGCGCTTTCAGCATTTAGTCATGCTGGCCACATGACCACAGAGATGTCTTCGGACAGCACTGTCTCTTTGGCTTTGAAATGGAGATGAGCACTGCCCCCTAGAGTTGGGAACGACTAGCACATATGTGCAAGGGGAACCTTTATCTTTACCTTTACCTGGTCAAAACCTTTCGATAATTAATAAAGCGTAAATAGTCTTCTTGTGGGACTTTTCATTATTCAGTGGATCATGGGCATCTGATCAAAATGGGGAGAGATGCATTGCATTATTGGGTCTCAAGCTCTGCTCCTGTTGGATATGCGGGGAATTTCATGTTGCACTACCAGTGGGGTGGAGGTTGTATCGTGCCAATGCAATTTATTTTCCTAATTCTGCTATTCTTTTCACTGTATTGTGAACTTGGATGATCCTAACTCTTCTAAATCATTGGATGTATAAGCCTCTTTACAGCTAGTAATCCCTAAAGGGGTCTGAAAGCTTTAAGAATCCATTAAAAAAGTTCCTCCATAGCAATCAGCCCTGTACACCGCCCTGAGTCCAGTAGGAATAGGGCGGTATATAAACTGAACAAACAAACAAACAAACAAACAAACAAATAAATAACAAGTTAGGTGTGTACTATTTTCCCCTTTGAGCATCAGGCACCCTGACATGTCATAGCCCGAAATAGCTTGGATGTTCCCCATAATTTCACTTCTGCATTAAAGGAGTGTGCTTAAAGCTATTTGGGCGTGCTTAAAGCTATTTGGATTAGAGAACATTCATTTTCGTTGGATTCTGAATGCTATTTGGAAGTAGAAACATGAGTAATCTGTCAGCAGCATCTTTAGGTAACCAATTGCATTTTTAAAAAATCTTCTGAAACATTAGGGAAATCTTCTGTGGTAAAAACAACAACTTCGAGCTGCCCTACTTTTCAGATAGCTATATTTACTATTATAGATTCTGATAATTTTAGGTAAAGGTTCCCCTCGCACATATGTGCTAGTCATTCCTGACTCTAGGAGGCGGTGCTCATCTCCGTTTCCAAGCCAAAGAGCCAGCGCTGTCTGAAAACATCTCCGTGGTAATGTGGCTGGCATGACTAAATGCTGAACGCTGTTAACTTCCCACCAAAGGTGGTTGCTATTTTCCTACTTGCATTTTTACATGCTTTCGAACTGCTAGGTTAGCAGAAGCTGGGACAAGTAACGGAAGCTCACTCAGTTATGCAGCACTCGGGATTTGAAGCACTGAACTGCCGACCTTTCTGATCGACAAGCTCAGCGTCTTAGCCACTGAGCCACTGCATCCCCTGATAATTTTACAATGTATTATATTCCTCTTTCCCCTAGATATTTCTCCATGGAAATAATCTCAACAGCCTCCACCAGCTGATTCACCCTGAAATTCTCCCTTCTGAATTTGGAGGAATGCTTCCACCTTACGACATGGGCACATGGGCAAGAACACTGCTAGATCATGAGTACGATGATGACAGTGAATATAGTGTGGACTCCTATAACACATCTGCAAAGGAAGTTGAAAAGGAGCTCTCCCCTAAATCCATGAAGAGGTAAGTTAATGATGCCTTCTGAAGCAGGAATTGCTTAGGTGATCTCCCTGTTCTTAAGTACTGATTCCTTTCTCTTAATTATGGGGCCATTCCAAAAACTTAGGGATGGAAAACTAAGTAAATCTTTGGATCAGGTTGCTCACGTGGCAGTCTGGAACTGCTTCTCTCCTCCTTGAATACCATCCTCTGGTTTTCCTTCCTTTGCTTGGAAAGTAACTGAACTCTCTTCCCAGTCCTTCTGTATACAGAGGACTAAAAAATTGCTTCCAATCTTGTTCAGATCCGAATAGTTGTTCTCAGCTCCCATTTGTAAGCAGAAAACCCCCTTTCTCTATATGGGAGGAGAAAGAGGGCATAGAGGAGGAAATAAAAGAGGATTATTGTTGAAGATGCTTCCTCTCTAGACATAGGGATATAGTACTCTGGAGATACATTTACAAGGCATCTTTGCATCATTATACTTGTAGATAATCAGTGAGAAGACTGACTTTTCATTCTTCAGACGTTTCCCCAAAAAAGAGAGGGAGGAAAACTACTTTTTCAAATTTATCAGACCTAGGAAATTTGCTGTACCTATACAAGCCATACTGACTGTTTTCCCTAGAAACTAAAGAATGCCCTTCCTGGTAAATTTAGTGAAGCATCTGCTCCCCAGGCAGGGATGCAGTGGCTCAGTGGCTAAGACACTGAGCTTGTCGATCAGAAAGATCGGCAGTTCAGTGGTTCGAATCCTGAGTGCTGCATAATGGAGTGAACTCCAGTTACTTGTTCCAGCTTCTGCCAACCTATTAGTTCGAAAGCATGTAAAACAGCAAGTAGAAAAATAGGGACCACCTTTGGTGGGAAGGTAACAGCGTTCCGTGTGCCTTCGACATTTTGTCATGATGGCCACATGACCACGGACATGTCTTCGGACAACGCTGGCTCTTCGGCTTTGAAAGGGAGATGAGCACTGCCCCCTAGAGTCAGGAACAACTAGCACGTATATGCAAGGGAAACCTTTACCCTTAACTTTTTATGATTTCCAGGGGTTCGGACTGAGCCCTCTCAACTGTCCTTGTTGCTTATCCTTACCCTTTCCCCAACCCCTCATTGTAGATTAGTATTCCCTCTGCTTTTGCTGTCATTCATTTCTGACCTCATGACCTCCAGCCTCTGTACATGGAGGCCAGAACGTCCATCAACTGGTTTCCATTGTTAGAATGCCATTATCATTTATTTAGACAATGAAAATAAAACTGATAAAAGGGACCATTTAAGGATGAGGTGGAGTAGGAAATCAGTTGATGTTAAAAGTCAGCTTTGAGGTTGAATGCTAGCTTGAAACCCATGGAAATAGACAAGTTTTCTCATGCATCCAGAGATTTTACTCGCTTTACATTAGGTGAATTTAATTTAGGTAGGAACATGACCCTAGCACAAAGCAAGGGAAGCCTGTACTTAGTATGCACAAGGTTATAGTTACAATGCATTCACCATACCAACTTGCATCTCCCACAGCATTTATCCAGATGCCGTACAATTCTTTCAATACCAAGTCAGATAGCATTACTGGGGAAGGAATTGCATTTAGATCTGCACTTCTGTGCTGGGATATGCAGATAGAAGAGCTTTATGGTTCCACAGTAGTTGCAGTTGGTTGCTGAGCTGCTAAGCTGTGAAATATTCCAACTTTGCTGAGCTGAACTTTGTTGAAGGATAGCATCCATGCCTAATTCTACTTGACCTGCTCACTTCCCTTCAGGGAAGTGCTGCAATGCCCTCTTTTTGATCTTATTTTGAAACAGAGCCTTTGCCACCCTTTTCATGTACAGTATTCATGTGCAATTTCATGCCCAACACGCTGGGCTCTGTCCCTCATAGGAATGTCATCCTGTGCCAGCTGCCAACTGCCCATCAACTTTTGACGGAACCCCTCCCTGTCCCCCCCCAAACCCCTTTCAGGTGGATGGTGTGTGTGTAAAAGGCTGCTCCCTAACCAACTTTTGCCCATTCCTCTGAAGACTTTCAGCTGTGAACTTTCAGATGCACTTTTTTCTAGTTCATCAGCTTGTCTTCCCAGCTATAACAAAGACTTTTGAGCGAAGGGCTCCTGGGAATGAAGAGCAGGAGCCAGACAAAATAAGAGGCAGAAAAGTGCTCCCTAGCAACGTGGAATCAAACTGCATTCAGCCTTTGCCTCCTCTAATGGCAAAAGCAAGGTGTGAGGGAGGTAACTGGGAGGAAAATCACTCCCACCCATCTGGGAAGTGGCAGCTTCAAAGCGAACCAGCTTGCTTTTTTTTTTTTAAAAAAAAAAGAAGGTTGGCATTTAGGCAGGGAATGCATGTCAGCAAAAGCCACAATAGACTGAAAGGAGAGGCCTCCTGGCCAAATCTGACCTTTAAATCACTTTTTTTTTTTCATCACTGCTTTAGGAAACGTGGCTGGGTTTCTTTTCAGGAGGGTCTTGCATCAGCCATCACATTCCCCAAAAGTATATTTTCTGGTTGCAGTCATGCTTTTTTATAATGCGAAGGAGCTTGCCTTTTTGTTGTCGCTAAAATGAGTCACAATAGGTCTTCGCTTAATGTTTTTCTAGGTCTCAATCTGTTGTGGACCCCGGAGTGCTCAAGCGCATGGATAAAAATGAAGAAGAAAACATGCAGCCATTGCTTTCGCTTGACTAGCAATCTGAGCATCCAATATGAATTAGGGTGGAAGGTATTGCTTTTCAGAGCCATCCATTGAGAAAGAATGTATAAATCGGAATCCTATTTTTCATGTTAACGTAGCATATTCTAATGAGGTAGCAGGTTTTGCCAGGCATCCTAGCTACCACTGAGCTGGAAAACAGGGTGGGGGAAAAAATAAACAGGAGAAAATATCAATAATATATTCTCTTAAGTGCCAACCTGTTTGTAAATAGTCTTTTCCTTCTCTGTGCATTTGTAAGTAATGATAGGAATTATATAGTACAGGAAAAAATAAAAATAAAGTGGCCATTAACATGCCAGATGAAGGCCCTGTAAAAGAACAGAATGAACTCAGACAAAAACAGAAAATCAGATTCTTGATAGATGTCATCCTTTTTATACAAAGCCATATTTCAGCTGCCACATTGCTTTATTTGTTTCTCGCCGTTTCCATTGAGCAAGATAAGATCTGTAGGCCTTGTAACTCAAGATTTGCTGGTTTAAAAGATTGCCACAAACCTTGCCAAAGCTCAGCCCGGGAATTATAAAATAATTCACTGGGGGAAGAAGAAGAAGGAGAAGGAGAAGGAGAAGGAGAAGGAGAAGAAAGAAGAGAAATAGTTAGAGAGACAAGAAGCTAAATATCATTCCTTGGTATATTTTTGGAGACATCTGATTTTCACAGTCTGGATTTTGAGAGCTGTTTGGTTCTGGAACATGAAAGAAGCCTCATCTAGGTTCCATGTCTGAGAACTTTTATCGTTGTGGAACCCATTTCATAATCCTCTGCTCCTTCTATTTCGCAGATGGATGGATGATTTCTAAACTGTACGAAACAAAAGTCTGGATACATATCTATATATTTTTACCAGTCTATACATATAAAGTGTCATTGGTAGATAAGTATATTTAATCAAGGATTTATAAAAAAAAATCATACCTATTTGGTGTGTTTAGAGTTTATTATATATTGTATATTAAGGCAATGTCATTGTTAACTTAGTAAAATATTAAGTACATCATCTTACTTGGAGCAAAACCTAATTGTTAGAAGAATGGTGTGCTGCAATGCCATGCTAAGGCCATCTTTTGTTTGTGATGTAATTGTGTAGATGAGATATGTGCCATATTAGATTGAAATAACATTTTTACCTCAGAAGATCAAACAGTACCTGAAGTGGACTGTAGTTTAGGAGTGTGTCTTCATCTTTGATTGTGCTGATATGCATGTGTATTTCTGCTGTACATCAAAACAAGAATTGCACCCTACAACTATCTTTCCTTCAGAAAGATTTAATATTACAGTACAGTTGAACAGGAATGACAAGATCTCTTGCTTGCAAAAAAAAAAAGTGTTATGAATAAGCTTTCAAGGACTTATTAATCAGTTAAAAATACTTGAGATCCTTGACCATGGTAAGATTCAGTGTAGTTTTAAAGATCTTTGATTGAAAAAAATTAAAAAGCATGAGTATGTTGTGAGCACTCTGCTCCATTCAGAGATTACCTCTATAGGTTCATGGATGGACTATTACATCTCATGTTGGCTCTACCATAGTTGTGTGATTCAGATGCTTAGTCTTTTTAACAGAAAAGTGTTTTCTGGTCATTTCCATTACAAGTTACTATGAATATAATGTGAGGCTGTAGTACAGGCTTATACCATTTTGTGTGCAGTTGAATGCTAAGGTAAGAAAGGCACATTTGCCTTAATATCTCTTTACCCTGTGTACATTTTGACACTTGTGTTCTTCATATTCAGGGACATTAACTTGATTGTGTTATTAAATCATCCTCATTGTTGGTGGTATAGGGCTACATACAAAGTTACAGCATAAACTTCTATCTCTATTGTGTCCTCAGGAGGATCCTTGTAGGGGTGAGCATAAGGCTACAGTGGGAATGTTCCACTAGGAATGTATACTTTCTATATCCAAAATGTCCTATATACAGTATTAAGCGGTGGAAAAATGTTGGAATTAGTGCATCACTACTGGTAGAAATGACTTAGCAAGACTGATGCTGATCTCGTCAGAGTTCAGGGCATGTTTCTGAAATAACACTTGCCTCTCCTAGGATATGCTTCAGCTTCCTTGGAGTAAAGTAAAACTAAAAAGTAAGTAAAATGTTGTGTCTTCTTCACATTGAGCTTGACTCATGGTGATTATCCATGACTTTTTCCTCAAAAATCACTGCTGCTGCCTTCTTCATTTCTTTATTTTTGTTTCCTAGTCTAGTTTATAGCTGGAGATTTCCTGAGAGTCTGTCATCCAAATATTAACCAGATCCAACCTTACTTCATTTCCATGGTCAGCCATGTATTACTATGTGTGGTTGCTTGCTGAGTCAGCCGAGTACGTGTCAATGCATTCAGAATTACTGCTAAAAACATATTGAATGGGCAATAGCAACCAGTCTACTTTCTTTAGTCAAGTACTTATATAAATCATGTTTGGAAGCATATTTGTCACATTCATGTTTTGCTGTTTTAGGTGCATAGAGAAAAAGAAAATGCCCAGTTTCTTGGCATTTTGTTTTGGCTTTAACCTATCTTCTTGTATCATCACCATGAGAAGGAAGAACTTCACATGTCTCTACTTTCCCAGTGTAATTTCATGCTAGTAGATTAGAAGTGAGTCAGTTTATATTTGTCCTTTGACAATATGGTCAAATATGGTGTCTTCTGAGCACCAACTATACATTCTTGCTTCATGGGATTAAAAAATAGCTGGACAATTAGACCTTGGTACAGGTAGTCCTCTACTTAAGACCGCAATTGAGCCCAAAATTTCTGTTGCTAAGTAAGACATTTATGGAATTTTGCCCTATTTAATTTTTCTTGGCAGAGTTATTAAATGAATCACTGCAGTTGCTAAGTTAGTAACACAGTTGTTAAGTGAATCTGGCTTCCCCATTGACTTTGCTTGTCAGAAAGCAATCACATGATCCTGGGACACTGCAGCCGTCATAAATATGAGTCAATTGTCAAGCATCTGAATTTTTATCACATGACATGGGGATGTTGCAGTGGTTATAAGTGTAGAAAACATGGTCGTAAGTCATTTTTTCAGTGCTGTTGTAACTTTGAACAGTTATTAAACAAACAGTTATAAAACAAGGGCTACCTGTCCTATAACCTGGTAGAATTAGGATAGTTGAAAAATTAACTTTTTGGATATAATGCTCAGCAAGACAAATGACAATTATACAGATACATTTTCTACCTGAAATAGAAAAATGGAACAAAGCCCTCAGCTTGTCAATGCACTACCTGTGACTTTGCGAGATTTTGAGGGCAGCTATCAAAATACCTTCACAAATTATAATGTTCCTGTAACAGAGGGCAGAAAACGTTTAACATGTAGAGAGTTATATTTGATGTAGTTCATTAACTCTATTTAATTTTAATTATATGTTAATTTATCCATTCATCTAGATTAATTAAATCAAATTTAGTATTCTGCCTCTGCCCAATTTTTGGAATAATGCCATTCAAAAGCCAGTTGTGAAGATTAATCCAGAAAGGAGTGAAATGAATGATCCTTCTATGGATCATTGGGCTGGAGTGAACATGTGATTAAATAGCCTTTGAATTCCAAAGATGGTTTGGGATAAAGGGCTTCGATATAGCACCCAAGTCTCTCTTGAATGATTTGAAAAGGAACAGCCTATAATCTTCACTTGAGCTATAATCTTCAAATACTGAGAACAAGTCAATCCCTGCTGTCGCCACTAACTGATCATTAAAAGGTAAAGCTCAAGGTTTGCCCTTTCCAGTTGTGCCTGACTCTAGGGGGCAATCCATTTCTTAGCCAAGGGAGCCAGCACTGTTCCATGGTCATGTGGCCAGCAGGACTATACACTGAGAATGCCGTTATCTCCCCACTGAAGTGGCACTTATTTATCTACTCACACTTGCATGCTTTTGAACCGCTAGATTGGCAGGAGCTAGTGCAAGTTAACGGGAGCCTCCCTCAGTTCACAACACTTGGGTCTCAGACCTGGGCTCTCAGCATTGCAGCTGACAAGCTCAGTGACTTTAACTGCTGAGTCATTGTGCCCAAATCTACCAGGACATCATTTCTTATGTCTTTAGAAATCTCACGAAGAGTTGTGAAGGTGGCATGATAGAATGTCAGCCATTTTGCAACCCATTTCTTCCAGTGCCTATAGTGGCTATTGGCTGCAGGTGGAAAACGTGGCCAGGTGTTCTGAGTAAAAGCAATTTTTTTAAGGCTGTAAGAAGTCAAATTCATTGTATAGTTCCTAGTCTGCACAAAAGAAGCAAAACAAAGGCTATCAACAAAAGCAAGCAACTCCGAGCTAGGCACATGATAATTTGATTCATAAAAATGGGGAGGAAAAAAATCTTTTATTTTTACCGCTGCTGCTGGGTCAATTCAATGTTTTTTAAAGAGCTTGATCAAGATCAGGAACTAGGGAGAGAGAGAGAAAGAGAGCAAGCAAAGTTTTCTTCATTGCAGGAATGGACTGCCTCATGCTCAGCAGGGGAGGGGGAAAATAAGTCGTTCCAAGAGAAATTCTTCCTTGAGGTTATAATTGGGGTTGCGCATCAGCCGAGCCATTCATAAATCAACTAAACTGCCGAGCTCAACCAACCCAGAGGGATCCCAGAGACCATCAGCTACTTTTTGAACTCACATTTGAGTCCTCGTATAGAAGCACTCATAGATACATTTGATAAACAGAGAACTTGAGGAACCCTCTTCATTTCTGTATAGTATTACAATAACTCGGTGGCATGGTGTGGTGGCCTAGAAGTGGAACTCACAATCAGGAGGCTGTGAGTTTGATCCGAGGTAGAGGCAGCTATTTCTTTCTCTGGGCACAATGAGTATATATCTGCTGGATATAACTCCACATTGGTGATAGGAAGGGCATCCAGCCAATAATCACTGAGATACATTCAGTTGCCCAAACTCCACCTCGCAAGGGATTATGGGGTCATTAAAAGATTATGATGATTACAATAATTCAGTAGAGTTTCTCTCTGCTTGCCCTCTTTGGTTATAAGCAGTGAAGGAGGACCTCCAAAAAGCATTGTAGAAAGAAATGCTCGCTCTATAGGACTGTATTAATTCATCTTCTCTTTTCTCTTAACAAGAATCGAATTTCTGCTTGCTAAAAACAAGATTTTCATTGGAAAAAAAATTGGCAGTATTCCAATTACTTATAAATATTTTGTATTTCAAGGGTTTTTTCATGATTCTTTTTTCCAGATATAGCCCTTAGTATACAACTATAATTGTGACTGGAATTTTTGTCATGTCAGTGCAGTTATAAAGTAAATCATTAATGCCAGATCTGATTTTATGACCATTTTTACTGTGACCATTAAGCAAATCACACTTTGGTAAGTGAATCACATGGTCATTAAATAAACCTGGCTTCCTCAAATGACTTTGATGTTGGAAGCCAGCTGGGAAAATCACAAATTCCAATCATGTGACTGCAAGACATTGCAACTATCACAACTATGTGTTGGTTGTCAAGTGCTTGAATTGTGATCATGTTAGCAAGAGGATGGTCCAATGATTATAACTTTAAGGATGGGTCATAAGTCATTTTTTCTGAGGCTGTCATAACTTTGAACTGTCAATAAACAAATGGTTGTAAGTGAAGGACTACCTGTATGCACTTTTTAGAAAACAGGGTGTTTTTGCCATAGTTCTCATTCACACCAATAAGAGATTCAGTTGTTTTTTTTCTTGGCGTCATGGATCAGAACTATTTAGTCTCATATAAGTAGTCAGTGATCAATTACCACACTTGAAAGGTTCCTCATAGACCAAGATAAAACTCCATCTGATATTGTTTAGGATTTATTTTGTATTTGAATTCCCAACTCTATGTGTGCTTAATTGCACTTTACAAAATGTCTAATTGATCAATTACTACACGGAGCACTTGGAAAGATTTCTCAGGATGTAACAGATAGATTATGCATAATGCATCTTCCACCTTTTAGCAACAATAGAGATATTCCAGAGGAAATACTTCCCTTGCAGAAAGTATGGTCTTCTGAGAGTAGTGACAAATATGACTTGGATGTTTCCTGTTGAAAACAGCTGCAGTCTGGCAGACAGCAATGGTGGGGATTGAGGAAATAGAGAGCACGATATAATCCACAAGTAGATGGACAGTTCTGTAGATCACCTGTGCCCATCCATCCTCATGGTGTTTATAGACTCCCAACTTCTGTCTTAGGTATTGTTGACTGAATCAGGCTGAAGAAGTCACCACCGCTATTCCATCAGCACACATATTCTTATCTTCCCAAGGATCTTACTGGGAATCCTTAGTTCATAGGGAGCCATTTCCTCCTGCATCCACATTGGGCAAATCTGTCCTCCCAATTTGCTATATAACACCCCATGCCCCCAGTTGTGACTTTCAGGCTGGGGAATTCCCACAGGGCAGCAGGAGAGGGCGGGACATATTGCTTGCTGATGATTGGCATAAAGCCTACCACCACCATGGATGGCATTACTCCTGGCTCAAGTTTACTTCCCTCAGTTTTCGAACAATAAACAGATTGGAAAAAACAGACTACTGGAGGACTAGTGGGTGTGAATAGCTACTGTACTCTCTTCTCTTTCTGCCCTCTCAACCATGTAAGTTGAAGTTGCAATCTGACTTTAACTTACTGAACCATAATTAACCACAGTACTGAAAAACCAACTAAAACCATCCTATTTGTATTTTACACTCTGATACGAATTCGGAATTCGGAAATATGGAAAGAGTTTGGGCAAATTTTGGAAAAGTTTTGAAAATTATACAAATAGTCCTTGACTTACCACCACACTTGGGAATGGAACGTGTCACTAAGAGATACAGTTGTTAAATGAGTCACACCTGGTTCTACAAACTTTTTTGCCAAGGTCGCAAAGCAAATCCAGCTTCCTGCATTTGAACTTGTTGGAAACCCCCCAGGAGAAGTTGCAGATGGTGATAACATGACCCAGGATGCTGCAACTGTTGTAAATGCATAACCAGTTTCCAAATGAACCAAATTTTGGTTTTCTCTAACTCTTCTGTAACTGAGAAGTTAATGGGTTTGAACCTCACGCTTATGACAGAAGTAAGTATGAGGATAGGTTGTAAGTCATTTTTGCCAGCAGTCCCCTAACTTTGAATGATCGCTAAACATATAGCTGTAAGTCAAGGACTTCCTGTACTATGGATTATCCACATCTAAGAATTCTGCATGTAACTCTGAGCAGCAATCAGATTTTGAAGCCAAATTTAGTGTTACTAATAAACCACCAATTTCTGTACCCCATTTTGTGCCCCCATTCAAAACAAATATCCGCATCCGTTACCCATTTATCTCATACATTGTCTACAGCAGTTGTGAATTCCAACAAAAGTTGGCGAAGTTTCATAAATATATACTACTGGCTGATTACCCAGCTTTGCCTGGGTATAGTTGTCCTGGAGCCAGCTGCCTCCCTAAGGTTTGAAAAGGCCTTACCTCATCCCAGCCTAGGCCCTAGGTTTGGCCCTTGCCTCATGTATTGTCCTGGCCTAGACCTAGGCCACATCATCCCAGCCTAGGCCTCATCCTGGCCTAGGAGAAGTCTCTGAGGGGGAAGGTCTGGGACACATCTGTTAACTGTAGATTAGTATCTCTATGGCTCCACGCCTGCCCGCCCGACAGCCACCCACCCACACTCTTTTGTATATATATATAGATATGTACTACAGCTGTCATTGTCAACATTTCACTAGTAAGGAACTTGGTTTATTTTTGTTTTTCTGTGTTTCACAAAAGTTCTGTCACCTGCTTCTCAGATCATCTGCATATGCCAGTATTGTGTAGCAGTTAAAGTCTTGGATTAGGACTGGGGTATCACAGTTCAGTGGGGTCAAATGTAAGCCAATCATTCCCAATTAAGCCTATTTGACATGTTTTTCAAAGGACAGCACAAAGGGAAAAACCCTATTTAAGCCATCCTGATCTCAGGAAGAAAAGGTGGCATAGAAATCTAAAGAAAATAAAATTTGCATGGAGAAAAGACTAACTAATTGACGTTACAAAGGTTACACTTTACAACATGGAAAATCCAGAATTGTTATCAGTGTTGAGTATCATTAATAACTGTCCCCTGTTTCATCATATTAAGAAAAAGGAAAAAAAAGACCTTTCATGGTAATCTCAGTGCCAAATAAGGAAACAAACGAAGCTTAATGTAAATTGGAAAAAAATGTTCTCTAACAAAGCCTTTAATCAACTTATTGTAATGGGAAATTGAAGAAAAAAATACCTATGTTTGCAAGTTAATAATTTAATAATGCGGAGCTTAATCTTGAGTTCAAGTACCTTTCATGATTGTTAGATTTTCTGTTGTTTCTTAGTCATTAGTTATATCCATCAGCCAGTTACTGTGCCATGATGCCATACTGCAAATGAAGCAGTTGTATAACTATATCATCACTTCTGTTGCCAATATGTAATTCATGTCACTTGCAGTAAGACATCAGGATACCTGCAGGTATTTTTTTTCCCTACTCCCCAAGACATCTGTGCTTACTCTTCCTTGTTGTTTTTTTTCTGACTAGAGTAGAACTAAATAGAGGAAAGAAATCATACAGAAAATAATGTTTACATTTTCTTGATGCAGAACGTTTGTCAGCCTAATTATATGTAAATCCTGAATTTTGCATGGTGGGTAGCAATGGTTTTGGCAGGCAAAAAATGTCATTTCTTTTTCATGAAAAGGTTCAAGCATTTTATTTGCAAATCGGACAGAATGCTGAGAATTAAGAAATTAAATCTGTTTTTATATAACACTTCAAGTTGAGATCAAATTCCTCTATATTTGGTGAAACAAAACTTTCACAAAATTGCTTTTCCCCCCAGCTCATAGATGAAGTATTTTATGAGATGCACATTCACGTGATGTTGTTGTGACACATTTTTTTTTAAAAAAATGGCTGGGTTAACTGCCCTAAAATATTTCAGACCCCCAGGCAGATTGATATTTCACAAAATTTGGCAAAATAAAATGACCTTTTGAATTTTTGTGGGAATTGGGCTCAAACCACACCACAAACAAGAATTTTGATGAAAGAGATCTTGTTTATTGTTCTGTACTGCTTGGGAAAAAATTGCAATTATTGTACTACATTTGTGCCAAAACTGATCAGTATATGTACATGAAATAGAACTTTTTCATAACCATTTATTCACAGAAGACTCTTTGAAAAATTGTAACAAGCCTTTTCACTGTTTATATAAACAATATATATTTGAACAAAAATAAACTGCTGAAGTTAACGAGTACAGAGGGCTTCAATTTTGTCAAAATAAAGCTTTGATGAAAAAAAAGTTTTAGAGAATCCTGATTTTATTTGACATTTAAAATTTCACAAATCTTTCCGCGCTATTATTTCTGAAAGCCAGCATTTTGTATTTAGGTTTTTGAAATAGTAGCTTTCTGAAAAGTCCGTACATGAAATTAAATCAAGATGCGTTATCAGGTCAGGATAGAAAAACTTTCATAAATAAGTAAGCAAGATGATATTTGTCCTTTAATTGCTATGTTAGAAAAGACTTTAAATTTTTGCAAAATCCCTAAATATTTTTTTTAAATATCTTTGTGTTATTATTAAAAATAAAAACACACACAAACAAAAAGGGGGGGGGGATTACAAAAGGAAAGGGGATATATACAAGGGAAAAATAACGTCAACAAAAGAACAAAACAATAATCAG
>JANHFR010006257.1:0-16752 GCA_032468015.1 Mimophis mahfalensis | reverse complement strand
GAAAGAAAGAAAGAAAGAAAGAAAGAAAGAAAGAAAGAAAGAAAGAAAGAAAGAAAGAAAGAAAGAAAATGAGAAAAAATAAAATAATAAAATAAAATAAAATAAAATAAAATAAAATAAAGTAAATAGGTTCCACTAGCAGGTAAGAGGCTGTCCAAAAATATGTCAAGGACACCAAAAGTGTAAAAAGAGGAGCAGTATAGGAAAAACTCTAAAAGAAAGATGAAAGAAGGAAGGAAGGAGATTTTACATTGGTAAAACCTCTGTAATTTAGAAAGGATTAGTAATGAAATTTGAGTCTGGTTTATTTCCTGATCCTTCTGCATGTATGTATTCTCCTTGTGCCACCCAGGAATAACTGAAAGTGGTCAGGCCAGTATTTCTACAGAGTTCATTAATGAGCTAGAAAAACTGAGCAAAAAGTACTCATAGTGATGCTCATACTTTCCCAGTGGAATTGGTGTTATCACTTTGAAGCAATCTGGCATGAAACCAGGCCTTTTTATTTTTAGCAAGGATATTCAGAATTATTTATAGAAGAAGAAAGATGGAATATTCCCAAGCGGTAACACAGGAATAATATCGATCTGGCCATCACCCACCTATGAATTCAATAACCACTGCAATAAATCTTCAGTTGTATAATCACCTGGATAAAAAGAGCTGGGTTTTCCCCCCAAGCTTCATAATATCTCTCCTTTGTTTTATTCACATTGTGACTATCCCACCAGAGTAGTAGTAGGAAGAAACGACAGATCAAAACTTGTGATTATTATGAAAAAACAAAATGCAGCATAATGCAGGGATTACAGATGAATTTATTAGCTGAAAATAAGTAAAATTTCATTATGACACAAAGTGGAAAGCAAGTGTCTACTTCATTAAGTTCACTAAGAATGTACTTAGTGAACTGACAGTGACAGGGAAGAAGTTAAGGTAATATTCAAAGATGGATAAATGAAGAATAAGGACATTTCAACAAGGAGAAAGATATATTTCAACACTGTCTCATATTTTTCAAGGCAGCATTCACAGAGGCAGAAAATGTCCTGGGGGGAAAATAAAAACAGATGGAAACTGGTTGTTTTTTATAGTAGCTGTTCAGACCCTCTGGATGGTAGGTGATCATGATGCACTTTTTATTTAAATAGGATTAATGGAAGAGTTAATTTTAAATAGCTTCATGCATTTTTTAAAATTTATAATTTGATTTGTAATTTCAGTAAGGACTCATCCAAGCAGTGTACAAGGCAATTTGGACATTATCCTTAAAAACTGATCTTCATACCAGAATGGGTACCTTGAGACTAATCTAATACACAAATATTAAAAGATTAAGGTCACTTAAACCAGTCATACAGATATGGCTGTTCATATGGACCTACACAGTTGATATTTCTCCCTGTCAGGACCATTAAAATCAGAGGCGCCAGTTCCGACAGGTTCCAGAGAACTGGTAGCAATAATTTTGACTGATTCGGAGAACCACTTCTGATTGGCTGATGCTGGAAAATACCACCTCTGATTGGCCAACAGCATAGCCAAGCCCACTAAACCACACCCACAGAACCAGTAGTAAAATATTTGAATCCCACCACTGGTTAAAATGTTATTCCACTAATTTCTTAATTACTCACACAAATGCAATTTTCATGCCACTAAAGCAAACTAGCAAACCTGAATTCCCAATACTGCACAAAACACGTGGCAATCTTGGGCATAGCTCTCCGGGGTTACCTAAAGTTAGCATCAGTTGTAATTTTCAGTGTGAAAGAAATTAAGTGCATAAATGGAGAAGAATCTTGTTACTTGTTAGGAAAGTCTTCTTCAAATCTGTTACTTCTGGTGACTTTATGAATTTGTCTATGTAGGAGGCTTTTGACAACAATGCAGAAGTGGGGGGTTTTGTTCCATTTTTTTCCATTTTTCATACAGCCTGAGCAGCACGGTGGTCCAGTGGTGAATATGCTAGCCTCCCATTTGGAAGTCTGAGAGTTCAATCCTTAGGTAGCGGCAGATGTTTCGCTCCTAGGATGCAAAGAAAAGAATATATGCTGCGAACTCCATGTAGGTTTCAGGAAGGGCATCTAGCCAGTAAATGCTCTCAGATCTACCCAGTCATCCCAACTGTATCCCAAATTAAGGAACTACAAGGTCATAAAAAAAGAGAGCCTAGCTTATATAGCCCTAGTACAGGTAGTCTTCAACAGTTCATTTAGTGACCGTTCAAAGTTACAATGACAAGGAAAAGAGTGACTTATGACCATTTTTCACACTTATGACTTTGTAGCATCCCCATGATTATGTGATCAAAATTCAGATGCTTGGCGACTGGTTCATACTCATAAATACAGAGCTAGTATATAGACTGTGACCTTCCCTGAACGAGAAAAGTTTGAAAAATCAGCCAAAAAACCCAGTGTCTTTTGGCATACAAAAAAGAAAACCAAGCAAGGCCCTGCAAACAGTTCTCCTTGGCCTTTGGAATAATACACAATCATGGAAATAATATTGATTTATTCAAGAAACTCTGCTTTGACATTTATTTTAAAGCAACCCTCAGATCAAATCCTTTCCCTACAGACTGAAATGATTTATTGCAGCTGTTCTCTGACTACAGCGTTTATGTAGAGGGGAGAGCAGGGTAGTCTCATGGCCCACTATTGCTACTTAACACTGGAGGAAAAGAGGGGGGAAATTCTTTCTTTTATTTGTTGAATAGATTTATACTCTGCCTTTTCTCCTGGAGCTTAATTGTCAGTCCTTCAAGATAAACCTGGTCAGGAAACATTTATTTACTTACTTACTTATTTATTTTATTTAATAACTGTCATCCATCTCTCTATAAGGTAATATTATCAGATATTAACAGAATCTTGAAAGTCTCAGTTTCCCTATGCCTCCTCTTATATCCAAGAGAATCAAGGCTGGCTTACTTTGAGTTTCTTTCTCACCCACGCTTCCTTCCCAAGATTATATTGATCTTTACTTAATGGTGCTTGCATCTTTCTTCAAAATTATGTTTGTATGTCTGAACACTTACAATGGTTTTCCCAGTTGCAATGTATGGCTATGAAAGTTGGACCATAAGGAAGGCTGATCGTCAAAGAATTGAGGCTTTTGAACTATGGAGCTGGAGAAGACTCCTGCGAATCCTTTGGGCTGCAAGGCAATCAAACTGGTCAATCCTAGCGGAGATCAGCCTGCTTTTTAGAAGACTAGATCCTGAAGATGAAACTCAAATACTTTGGCTACCTCATGAGAAGAAAGGACTCACTTGAGAAGAGCCTAATGCGGGGAACAACTGAGGGCAAAAGAAGAAGGGGACAAATGAGAATGAGGTGGCTGGATGGAGTCACTGAAGCAGTCAGTGCAAGCTTAAATGGATTCCGGGGGATAGTAGAAGACAGGAATGTCAGAATATTGCTGGCCATGACTGCTGAGTAACACAGAAGCCACACAGCATTTAACAAACAGTCATCTGACCATCTCCAATAGTTACCTGATCTCCTCCAATAACATATAGTCAGAGAAGAAGCTCCTCCTACAGAATAAAAACCCTCTGTTACTTGCCTTCTCCCCTTTTCTACTCTCCCCTCTCTCTTGCTGTTCTTGTCCCTCATACACACACACCCTTACTTGCATACATGGGGTATATTTAGATAGCCTATTTAAGGTTTTGCCTCTTTATTGTTTTATTTCTCTTTAATAAATACTTTATATTTGAATGGAGCAGCCTTATGTCCTGTTTTATCACAGATACATGACCAAACAATTCATTCATCTCTAACTGTTGGTCTCAGAGACCCATTTGGCAGCAAAGGTCTAACCAGGAAGGCCTGGAGGAACATTGTCCATGGGGTCGCGATGGTTCAGACATGACTTTGCAACTAACAACAACAACACTAACAATATCTCATCATTTTGTACCTACCATCAAATCCTATGAGCAAAGTTACAGAGAAAGAGAAAGAAAGAGACAGAGATCACTGATGATGTTATCTAGCTGGGTAATGAAACATCTGCAAGAAAACCACCAAGCTCAAAGAGCACCAAGGACCCCACAATCCAACCCTGGGTTACAAATATTTTCTTTTATCAGTACAGAGATAATTATATGGAAGCCACTGACCAAAAGAAGAATTCTATTCTCTTTATACTAAACCAAAAACCTGGTCTGCTAAATCAATCACTCAGTGACTGGAGACCCTGAATTCTAGTTCTACCTTAGGTCAGACATTCTCTCTCAGCCTTTGAAAGGTTGCAATGGCAATCCTTGGCCTGGGAAACTGCATCCATTGCCTCAAAGGCATAAAAGAGCAACAACAAAGTTCAAAGCCTTTATTGTCATTGTACATCATGTATACAACGAAACTGGTTTAGGCTCCACTGGTGCAGTCCATACAAGAATACAAGAAAACATGAATAATATAAAGAATAATCCTTATACAAGCAGTTAGGGGAAAAAAACTAGTTATACACATCCATAAGTACATCATATTCTATGCAACATGTATATTACTCTGGTGTATTAACTTATATCATGGTATATACATATTACACACTAAACTGGCAGCAGTGAAATTCATCATATTAATCTGTTTGTGGTGCTGTATTGTGTTTAGGAGTCTAAACTCTTTGCAAAAAGTTGATCAGCCAAGTCCAGATCTTGAAGCTGTCTCTTTAATCTTGTTTCATCCTAATTTATATTCCTTTATTATTACTGTATAAGTATATTAACATGTCTTTTATATTACTCTTTGCTTTCCATCTGTCCATTTTGTTATCTGGCTTCTGCTCTCCTCCTTCGGAGTCATATCAAACTAAATTTTAATGCCAAAAGCTACTTGGGGTCCTCATATCTTCCTTAAGTTTTACATAGTTACTCTGTCTACCAATTCATCAGATGATTGCCAAAATAGAATAGAATAGAATAGAATAGAATAGAATAGAATAGAATAGAATAGAATAGAATAGAATAGAATAGAATAGCAGAACAGAACAGAATAGAACAACAGAAAAGAAAAAAAGAAAAGAAAAGAAAAGAAAAGAAAAGAAAAGAAAAGAAAAGAAAAGAAAAGAATATTTGGCCAAGTTGATTAGATACACAAGAAATTTGTCACTGGTGCAGAAGCTGTTGGTGTACATACAAAGCAATAAGGTAATAATCGTAATAATGATACCAATAAGAAGGTAGTGGAAAAGATGAGAAGGATAATAACAATATTACAACCATACAATGTATGCTTAGACATAAGAGGGTACAGTGAGGATTAGGTGTTCATCAGACTGATGGCATGAGGAAAAAGCTGTCTCTGTGTCTAGTTGTTTTGGCATGTAATACCCTATAGGGCGTCCCAAGGGGAGGAGTTGAAACAGATTATGTCCAGGATGTGAGGGCTCTGTAGTTATATAGACCCCTACAGTGCTATTGCAGAATCCCACCGGTTAATTATACACAGTGTGAAGAAGTGTTCTCTTTCACTGTTTTAAATTACCTTCTAATCACTTCCCTGCATAGACTATGATTGAAGAGAGGGAGAAAAAAGTCACCTGACCCACTTTTTCGTGCTGTGATTTTGTACACCTCAGTCATGTCTGTCCTCAGTCACCTTCTTTCCCAGCTAAAAATGAATCTCAAACAATCTAGAAATCTACCATACCATCAGCATTCTCATTTGTTACTCATTAGCGACACACTATAAAATTAACCTGAGATTTTTCTGCATTATCCTTACTACCTGAACAATTCAGATATAATCAGGATGGTGCTTTCTATGCACTTGTGAATCTGGGGCTTGGGGTCAATACCATCAGCCAATCATCACTTATGCTTTGTCATTCTGAACTAGACAATAGCTGAAGATAGATAATGTCGGCTAAATAATGCTGATGCTTTCTGTTTTAAGTTCACTAAGTGTTCACTTTTACTGCCATTAGTTTTTTAGTAGTCCATTAATTATCAAATATCCCTTCATAAAAATACAAGCAATTAGGTTTCTAGCATTCTATTGCCCATAAATTTCCATGCATTTATTTACATTTCTCTGCCTGTGTAAGTCTGCAAAACATTATCCCAACAGAGAAGTGGCATGAGGAAATCAATAATCGAAACTATTAACGAATGAACTGAAAACCCCCAAAAGCTTTCTGTTCACCATGGCATCAGATCCATGTCACAGATTGAGTGCTCTAAATAGAGCATGTTAGAAAATCCTGTAAGAATATTTGTAAATGCTAACAAAATTGCATTTCAGGGCCATTCCTAATAATAAAGATCAGCATATCTGCAAATGAAGCTCAGTGAAATGGTATTTAGGAACTGGGGGTGGGAAGCAATGCAGAAACAAAACATATAGGAAGTCCTAGACCAGTCCTAGACCCAGTGGTGGGATTCAGCTGGTTCACATTGGTTTGGGTGAACCAGTTGTTAAATTACTCACCTGCTAACTCTGCTAACAAAGTTGACCCTGGGCACTGCGCTGCACTGTAATGTAGAAAAGGGCAATGGAGCAGCTGGCATGAGGGAAGGAGAAGGCCAATTTCCCTCTTTCTTCTCCCTGCTCCTACTCCTTCCCTTGTGCTGTTTCTTCATTGCAGCACAGTGCCCAGGATCCAGTTTGATAGCAAGCGGGGGCGGGGTGACTTCACAACTGGTTTTTCCAGGGTCCGGTTGGCTATTTCAGGAGGCTCATCCTGCATGTGTGGCAGAGCTGGAGGACAGGGATGGGTCACACCTCCCACGACAGCCAACCTGATCCTGGGCAAACCAGTTGTTAAATTATTTGAATTGCACCACTGGCTGCAGCCCACAACTGGGCCTTGAGCCTTTTGGAACTGGGGCATGGAAATGGTGGGCAACCTCAGACAGGCATGCTCCATTTGCACATGCCGCAGGTATGTGTATCCACTCCTCTTGCAAATGGTGCTGCATACATGTGCTGGCCCACTGCTCATGTGGAAGCATCTCCTCTCCTTCCCCTCCCTATTGGTCTGCAAAGCTGGAAAATTTGGGGAACTCTGACCTCGACCTACAACCACAATTGGGACCAGAATTTTCATTGCTAAGCAATGTTTGGTTATTAATTGAGTTGCCTCCAATGTTACAATCTTTTTTGCCATTTTTTTGAAGTGGATCACTGCAGTTGATTGCTGAATGTACTGTAAGCTGCCCTGAGTCTTTGGAGAAGGGCAGCATATAAATAGAAAAAAAAAAGTTGTTAAATGAATCACAAAGTCATTAAGCAAATGAGCCTCAGTGGTGCAGTGGATTAAGTGCTGTCAAGTAGCACTTAGCTGCCTGCAATTAAGGTGAGTTCAAATCTCACCAGGCTCAAGGTTGACTCAGCCTTCCATCCTTCTGAGGTAGGTACACTGAGGACCCAGATTGTTGGGGGCATTAAGCTGACTTTGTAAAAACCCCACTTAGGGGGGCCAACTGCCCTAATAAGCAGTTATATACAAAGAATGAAGGCTAATATTTCAACAGGTTGTAAGCCAACCTGAGTCTCCGGAGAAGGGTGGTGTTAGATCCGAATATCTGGCGCAGGAATGAGGACTCGGTAGCCAAGAGTGATTTCACACAACAGCTCTTTTAATCATGGTTAGGACCCAGCAACGGGCTGGGAAAAACTCGACTCTTTATATACTGTTGGACCAGCCCTCCAACCAATAGGATTGCTCGGATTTCCCACTGAAAAAATTCAAATACTTAACACCCCTTCCCCTCAGAATGCACTTTGAATGATTAGCAAACAATTAACATACACAATCGCTCAGGTAACTAGGGCGTGCCCGCACCCTAGTTGACCTGCACAGCTCAGTCGGTGGTGAGGCATTGAGCGGGACGGACTGCTTTGCTGGGCTCCGCTCCGCCCCGTCGGTCTGGCCTCCAGGGCAAGGCTGGCTCTTCGACGTTCGGACTCTCGGTGCCAGATAAGTCCTCCAGCTCTGCATCGGGTGTTGCTTCTCATGAGGTTTCGGGCTCAGGAAGTACTCATGCTTCATCCTCAAGTTGAAGAGTGGACTGCGGTACTTCGTTCGTGCTGGGCTGCACTGGCTGGGGGATGCCTTCACCCAGGTTGGCCTCGTCCTGTAGTCGCCGCCTGAGTTGGTCGATGTGCCATTTCCACATTCGCCCATCTCCCATGTCCACCCGGTATGATAGTGGGCCTGTTTTTTCAGAGATTGTCCCTGCTTCCCAAAAGGGACCGGCGGCGTAGTTCCTGGCATAGACTGGTGTCCCCACTGTAAATTCCGTGAGTCTCTCTCCCTCTCCCCTGAACCTGTTGGGGGAATACTGGGGGTTTAGCCCGTCGAGGGCACATCGGAGTCTCCTACCCATTAGGAGCTCTGCCGGGCTCTTTCCGGTGGCCGTGCATGGGAGGTTATGTTGGGCTAGCAGGAATACGTCGATCCGCTCCTGCCAGTCTCCTGGGCCTAGTCGTGAGAGGGCTTCCTTAGTGCTTCTGATGAAGCGTTCTGTCTGGCCATTCCCTTGTGACCAGAAGGGGGCTGTGAGTGTGTGCCAGGTCCTGCCGAAAAGATTCAAATACTTAACAGGCGGCATATAAATGGAATAAACAAACAAACAAACAAATAAATCCAGCTTCCCCTTTGACTTTGCTTGTTGGAAGCTGGCTGTGAAGATCACAAATGGTGATCACATGATCCCAGGACACTGCAAATTTGTAAATACAAACTTGTTGCCAAGCACCCAAATTTTGATCACGTCTCCATGAAGAAGTGTCAGTTGTGAGAGGACAGGTCATAAGTCATTTTTTTCCAGTTCCATTGTAATTTTGAACAGCCGTTAAAGAAATGGTTGTAAGTCAAGGACTGCTGTGAGTCAAGAGTGAAGGGGATCCAGAATCATTGAAAATTCATTTTACTACTCTACTTGTTCAAAGACAACATCATAAAGTCAACAAGGACAAGTGCTAACCTAAATCAGGAATTAACCCCGCATGAGTCACCCATTGTCCTCATTCAATGTTAGTGACTAAAAATTATTACAAGACTTCATATCTGTACATGCTTTATGTTTCTGCAATTAATGCTTTAAAATAAGCTAAATGTTGTGATGTTGTAAACTGACACTGTGTTGTTAAAAGGCTTTTTATTTTTAAGAGCTAGCTCCCCAAACCCATTAACAATAGCAGTCCAGAAATAACTTTCAGGCTAACTCTACACAAATTGTTGTATTATGCAGAAAACCCCCCAGTGTGCAACAGAGTCATGCAGATGTGGGTGAGGCAATTAGAATATATCAACAGATCTATCCAAACATCTAAATCACAATCTAAATTCTAAATACGATTATTCTTTTGAATTTCAGCTGAGGCTCAGGTTTTTATGAGGTTTCTTGTAATTTGCCTCCTCAGGTGTTGAAAAATTTAGAAAAGCTGTCAGAAGCTGAACCTTCAGGAAATTACACTCTCTAAATTACACTGAGGGAAAACACATTCCAGAGTAATAAGAATGATAAAAAGATTATTTTTGTCCTTGCATAGTTCAATACTGATAGGAAAAACCAAATGTCTTGCTGTGTTACATTTCCTCAAAACTTTCCGAGACACTTTGGCCTAGAAAATAGAAACTCAGGAAATGTATCAGCATTCAAATTTGTTTCCATGTTAAAAATAAAAATAATATTCAAAAGCCATTGAATTAACTTTTAAACATAATCTTTGTGGTAATATTGGAAACTTTGGGATTACTAGTTTTGGTCTGTTTATTAGTAAACTTCCTCACCTTGGTCCCTCAAACAATTTCTCAATTAAATATGGAAAAAATGGCAAAGTAATAAGCTGGATGAAAAGCAAAACAATCAAAGAATGCACAAATAAGTGAATAAATAGTGAACCTAAGGCTGGTTATTTAAATTTCTATAAACCTGAATAAATCTAAGGTGGCCTTGAACATTATTTACCCCCTACACAGGCAAATATTTTTCCTTTTTTTATAATTACAGGTAGTCCTGGACTTGCCACAAATGAGCCCAAAATTTATGTTGCTAAGTGAGAGATATGTTAAGTGAGTTTTGCCCCATTTTACAACCTTTCTTGCCACAGTTGTTAAGTGAATCACTGCAAGTGTTAGGTTAGTTACACAGTTGTTAAGTGAATCAAGATCCCCCACTAACTTTGCTTGTCAGAAGGTCGCAAAAGGTGATTACATGACCCAGGGACACTGCAACCATCATCAATACGAACACATCTGAATTTTGATCAAGTGATCATGGGGATGCTGCAACAGTTGTAAGTGTGAAAAAACAGTCATACGTCACTTTTTTCAGTGCTGTTGTAAATTTGAATGGTCGCTAAAAAAACTGCTGTAAGTTGAGGATTGTCTGTATATATTTAAAGAGTTAACGGCGTTGGTAGAGGGGGAGAAATTAACCACTTTGATGAAAGAAAAGCCTTTGCTTGTATTTGGAAACCACTTTTGGATTTTTTGCTTGAAACTGAAAGAAATGAAACTTTGACCTTGAGATTTGGTGACTTGAATTGTTTATGACTACAGAATGCTGTTCATTATATTTTGTGCCTATATCTGTACTGAAGGAAGTCATAAATTACTCTTTTTTGTTTTGCTTTATTCCTTCTTGCGTACACTCCCTGATCGTGCTTTCTCCCAGTTCCTTCCTCCTTTCCATTCAATTTTTTTTCTTTGCTTTTTTATTATTTATTATATTGTATACTGCATTATATGTTATAGTGTATATGATATATATGATACATTTTTTTATTATATACAATCGGTTCAGGGCCTCCCCACTATTATATTTCATGGTCCCATGTTCCTGTGTGCTTGGTGGCAGATTTTTTTATTGCTTCAGATTACACATTGGTTCCTGGTTCTGGCTGCCAGCTTGGTGAAAGTCTGGTCTTTCACAGTTTGTGGCAGATGGGATGAAAGGAGAAACTTGCACCTGTCCTTCTTGCATGCTGAATCTCAGGTAGAATCACAATATATTACTTCTGTATAAGATAAAACCAGAAAGAATTGTGCATTTGATTTTAGTATAGTGAGTAGATTCATAACTGTTTTTTTCTTCCTTTGGCCTCACCAACTTCTGCTTCATGTAACTCAGAGTATAAAATTTCATAGTGGTGAGAAACTATATGGCATCACCAAAAGCTTCTGATGGATGAAGGAAATGTAATGTATTTCAACCCTGGTGCCATCAGGCTGGAGATAACACCATAGTTGATTATAGAATTATGTGGGTTTTCTTCATGAATCAGATTAAATCATAGGTGAACAGTGACAAAAGATAAGGAGGTCAAACAACTGTGAACTGCTGAGAAATCCTGGTTTTCAGTTGTGGATCTTTAACAAACATAGAAAGGTTACTAAGAAGAGGCAACAGGCAAATAAAACTGAATGGTGTTGGCAGAATATAGATGAATGTGAGAAGAACATGTCCTTAATAAATCATTTGGGTGTACTGTATTAAATATTACAAAATATGTGTGTGGTTTTAATTATACATTTGAGAAACTACAGATCTGTCAGCTTGACACCTCTACTAGACAAAATCTTTTGAGTAAAGCATAAAAAATTCGCTTGTGAACCCTTAGAAAGGCATGCTACCATTAACCTCAGACAGCATGGGTTTCTTGATACCCATCCTATACACAATAATTCTGGGTGACACATAGCATAACAATAAAGCATAAAAATAAATAATATTAATCACAACAGAAATATGAACTACATCTCCTAGGACTCCCAAACCAAGATTCCCCCACAAACCTAATGAACTCCAGTCTCATCCTACCCAAATGTCTGGGAGAAGAACAGGCTCTTCATGGCATTCCAGAAGACCAAAAAGGTGTCCTGCTAGATCCCAGAGAACGAGCCGTTTTGCTCTCTGAAGAACATAATTTTGACAAAATGTTAGCCACTTGAGAGGCATCCTGTCCTTTATTAACAACTATTTGAAAGACAATTTTTGAAAACTTCATTTTAATCTTTTGTAGCCAACATAATGAATGTAGTGACATCTTGTTGCCGGGCTTGTTAGGGGTACTGGATGAGGTCCTTTGAATACCACATATAAGTCAAATGAAGCTCTAGCAGCTCCTGAAACTTGTAACCAATTCATTCGATCTACTTGCTGCAACATTTTAATTAAGTTATACCCATAAAACACCATTTAATGATGGAAGTGTCAAAGTGTCAGGGCCAATTCAAGGTCATTCCCAGTTAAGCTAATTTGACAGCATTAAGTATTCTGAAAGACATGAAGCCTACAGATATGGACATGTTTGTGTTCTGTTTTGTCTTTTACATTTTTGCTTTTGTTAAGAGACAAAGTTGACGAGGCAACAGTTATAATATATTATGTATCATTTGGGATTAGAAATGCTAAATGTCACTTTGCTGCCTATTTGAATGTTAACAAGTTGAAGGCCAATTTGACACCAGCATAGAACTATATAGATGATTATTTTTGTAATGCTTCAATTTTATCTTGATATATAAAGCATTAAATTATTTCCAAATTTTTATTCTTCAGCATCACAATACCCTACCATTTATTATATCGAACAAGTGCAAGCTGGCATGTTTTAAGATTTTTTGATCTGTATCCTTTAGTTGTAGAAGAAAGAATAGTACAGAAATATTTCTGGCAGACTGATGTTTATAAACTCTCCAAAGAGGTGGCCCAGAATGAAATCTCGTGCTGCAGTTCTAATTTTTATGTTAGTCCAGAAAAGATACTGTAATCACCTGTTTAGGTTTCTGCAATATTTGCATACTGTATAGGGCTACCTTTGAAAGTGGTGCAGAACATTCAGCTGGCTGAAAATATAGCTTGCTCAGCTCACTTGTAACATTTTTAAAACCAAGTAAGTCCTAAGGAAAATTATTCTTGTTCATTTGAAGCCATTAGAAATTCCCAGGTCTTGATTTTTAAAGCTCCATTTGAAGAGGAACAATTTTGGTAAAGAAGCACTGGTCTTCACGTGTACTTCTACAGACCTTTAAATATTCTGGTGATATGCCCTGGATAAGGAAAGAAGCCTGCACACTAATATTCCTAGGTATGCAATATCCTACCTTTACTGATAGATTTCATATGATATCTATCTAAACTACTCAAACTCTTGCATCTGTTTGTCTATAACCTTTATTTGGGCAAAATTAGAAGGTACAGAGCAACAATTACTGAACCAAGTAACTTACAGATTGCCAGGACCCATGGCTCCTGTGGGAATGAAATTTGGGAAAGTATGCTTCTTCAGCACCACCAAGCCTTCTGGTTACACATCCCATGCACACACTGCTAGATTGTATAATACAAGGGGAGATGAGAGGGCTTTACCCCATCTCCCTCTTACTCCCGTATCCAATCAGCTGGTAAGAAGGCCTGACAGGTGAGTGGAGATTGGCTGCTTTGGAACTGAGTTTGAAATCTCTTAATGGCAGTGGGTGGTGAGAGAACAACAAGGGAGCAACTTGGATGCCTGCTGGTGAAGTTGGGCTACTTGTGAGGTGTGTGCGGCTACTGTTGACAGGTTTTATCTCTTCCTCCCTGGATGGAGGGTCCCTTGGGAACACAATGAGGACTGGAAGTGCAGTTTTCCTTGTGGTCCACAGCTCCCTTTGTTTTTTCTCCACTCAACAAAGTGACAAAAAGTTCTGAATGTAAGAGGAGAAGTGATTTTTGACAGTCCTTGCCAGCTTACCACAAGCACTGTCAATTGGAAAGCTGGTGGGAATTTGCTCCCACCTCCACTGCTTTTTTGTCCACCTGTAGTCATTCTTTTTCTCTGAAAGGATGACCAAATGGGTCGTGGGTTTCCTAGTATACTCTATTCTTCATATACACAAAAAGGACAGTGTCCATCATGTTGACGGGATCTTTTGATTGACTACATTTCTTCCACTAGGAGAAAGTCAAGGGGAACTGCTGCTGTCTTGAATTCTCTGAAACCAGAGATTGTGAAATATTTTGGACTGAGCGTGGATTGAACCTGGAGGCAGCATTATTTATTTTAATTTATTTGCTTATTTATTTTCCACATTTCTGAACCCCTCTCTCCCTCAGAGATTGTGCTAAATTAATTCCATTCCTGTTTGTAGGTGAAGTGAATGGTGAATGGTAATGAGAGATTCTTGTTCAGGCACCTGACTTTTGAATTACAGGCTCCCCCAGGACTCAGTTATTACTCCCTTGCTGTTCAGTATCTAAATTAATGGATATGGGAAGTGGTCTCATTAGTATGCTGATGATATTCCACTCTCTTTTTCCTTTCCATTCCTTGATTTAGGAGAGGTGCAGATATTTGACAATTGCCTTGAGGTTATAAAGAAATTAGAAAAAGACCACTTTTATTTGATATAGTAGCATTCTTTCTAAGTAACAACAGACACACAATCTGGGTATTCTACTTGATTCCAATCTATCACTAGAAGCATATGTGGTTTCAGTGATAAGGAATGGCTATACCCAGTTTTCATGTTTATCCTAACTAGTCTGAAATATCCTAACCTCAGTGATCCTTCCTTCAATAACCCCCTTGTCTGATATATTGCAATGCATTCCATATGATTGTCTTTGAAGGTGGATGGAAGCTGGAATTGGAGCAAAACACAGCTGCCTGATTCTTAAGTACCACATAAGACCCATATTAAAACTACTGTGTTGATTGCTCAAGTGTCATTATTAGTCTCTTAAACTCTAAATAGGTTAGGACTCAGATACATAAACACATTTCTTCCCCAATAAGGCCAGCTGGGGAAGTCTTGTTTGTAGTCCCTTGGTAAGTTTGGTCTATAGCAAGGCTCTCCAACCTTGGCAACTTTAAGCCTGGCGGACTTCAGCTTTGCTGGCTGGGGAATTCTGGGTGGAAGGTAAAGTCCACCAGGCTTAAAGTTGCCAAGGTTGGAGACCCCTGGTCTATAGTGTGGTAACTAGGAGCAGGGTCTCTTCAGTGATAGCCCCGCCCATAATGAAACGCCTTCTTAAAGAGATGCTCAATTGGTTCTCCAGCGCTTATGGAGAGCCATCATTTAGTTATACCAAGGAGACAGTTATCCTAAAATCTGACATAATTATGCATAGAATTTTCTCAGCAGAATTTTACCCTCCCTCTGGTTAAATATATTCATCTGATTTTGGGGCTGTTGTTTTGTTTTTGTTTTTCCATGTAGAAAGAAAATTTAGTTGTCTGGCTTCTGTTCTTACTAGTCACAGAAATACTGGGTTTTTACTGCTATTTTTATGTTCTCTGAGTTGTCTCCAAAGTGCAAATCAAACAACATCTTTGTCCAGATTAAAAAAACACTCCCAAACAACCAGGATTTTAGAGAAGTGTTCTTTATGTTAGTACTACTGAAATCATCCTTCTTGTCAGTGAATACTTAAGTAAAAAAGCCAAGATGTGATCTTCTAACTGTGTTGCCCAACATACAATTTCCTAGTTCAGACTTAATAAGAGACTAAGCGGGGCGGGGGGGGGGAGCACTGAGGACATAATACCCTTCAAATAGGATTGGTATTGCTTGTTAATAAAGGCAGGACAAAATGTACTCACACAAAAATACCTCTGATAAAATCAGAAACCAGCCAATTGCAAGGCACTGGATATACTGTATATGGGTATGGGTATATGTAAGAAGAAATTCTTGTATCTGGACCCTTCCAATCTAATACAGAAAACAAGATAGCTGGCACAGACTTATGCATGGATTGATAAGATGCCATTTTGACATCTCCGCTCTGCTTTTTAAGAGAATGTGACTAAATGGTTTTTATCAGGCTTGAATATAAGGTTCCAACGCACAGCCATTAAGTCTGGTCTCATGATGATCTAGGACAGGGGTATCAAACTCATGTCATCATGGCAGCATCACGTGACGTATCGGGACCTTTTTCCCTTTCACTAAACTGGATGTGGGTGTGGCAAGCACGTGACACATCCAGCCCATGGCTGGGAGTATGACAGCCCTGTTCTAGAAAGAGCAACCTGCCCTAGGGACAACTACATGTAATCTCTGTGGGTTAATAAATTAAAGCAGGGTTATTCTTTTAGAAAATAAGAAGTAATGCCCTTTCATAGAGAAAGTAATATATACAGTGGTGGGATTCAAATTTCTTTACTACCAGTTCGGTGGGCGTGGCTTAGTGGGCGTGGCTATGCTGTCAGCCAATCAGAGGTGGTCTTTGCCAGTGTCGGCCGATCAGAGGTGGTATCTGCCAGTTCTCCAAACCTGTCAAAATTATTGCTAATGGTTCCCTGGAACCTGTTGGAACTGGCTGAATACCACCTCTGAATATATGCCTTATGGTTCTTTATTTTAAAGCCTTATTTGGGCTGGATGGTGCTTGTTCTCTGACCCTCCTTCACATCTGTAATAATTCCAATAAGACCTGTTTAAATATTCCCATTCTTGACTCTTTCATACAGTGGAGAAAGATACAGTAAGCAAGAGAAAAGTGGCTGTAAGTGCAACTAGACTGAATTGGATGTCAAGAATTAAGCTTTGGTTGCACATCGTGTCAACATTAGTCTAACATGTACATGAGGGTTATGGAACAAACTATGGTTAGAACAAACCAAAGCTTAGCTGACGTACCATGACATAGGCTAGGACAGGGGTCTGCATTTGGACCCGTTTCCCACAGAAATGAAAACACCGGGAACCAATAATTTAACCAGTATGACTGGGTGGGCGTGGCCAACTCACATAACTTATTCCCACCCAGTTGCCTCCTGCTCTGGAATATGGAGTGAG
>JANHFR010006255.1:9174-19535 GCA_032468015.1 Mimophis mahfalensis | reverse complement strand
TGTTATGTTTAAGGCCTTGTAAACTGCCCTGAGTCCCCAGGGAAAGGGCGGTATAGAAATTCAATAAATAAATAAATGAATAGACAAAAAATTATGGGTAGATGAAAAATAAATTCATCTAAGGAAGCCTAGTTCATTAACTTGCCTTAACTATCACTTGCAGAAATTGGGAGCAATTTACAAATCCTTGATAAATTGTTCAGATAACATATTAAAATAATGCATCATTACCATATAAATCCATATGTTCCAATAGAGCAACTCTCATAAACCATAATTATGTTTTAATTTAATTTATATGCCACCAAAACCTAGGGTTAACTAGAGTTCAGCAACATCTGGAGAATCATAGTGTGGCTAGCTCTAACATTAAAAATGGCAGCATTGTGGCATTACAACTCTGACTGAAAATGTTACTGCAACTAAAAACGCAGGCCTAAGAACTTGTGTGCACTGTAATCAATAACTTTATTTTGACATAGCTATATTCTTTTGCAGATGTTTCCAAACTAGAGAATCAAATACTCCAAGACATATGTTGCAAAAAGTGAAACTCATAAGTTTTTTTGTTTTGTGGCCCTTGAAATTTGGTTCAAATTTCCTTCCAAATTTAGTTTTTTCTTTGCATTTTTTTTCTGACCTGGGATAAGGAATTAAAAACAGCTGCTACCATTTCATGTTTTAACTCCCCCACCACCAATATCGCATTACTCCCATGTTATGCCACTCCTGCGCGTAACATGTTTTTATTGTTCACCGCCCTGAGTCCTTCGGGAGAAGGGTGGTATAAAAGTCCGATAAATCAATCAATCAATAAAATAAATAAATAAATATCTATCTTAGAATGGATTCTAGCACTGTCCATTTTTGAAGTATAGAGCTTGAGATAGCTTCCAAGTCTGATACAGCCCTTCTGCTGGTAGGAATTATGTCTCTCGCTTCCAACAGAATACTGGAAAATTATATCCGGGTTTATTGTGGCAGGAGGGTTTGTAACATACAATATGCATGTATTTTATGCCTTGAGGATTTCATAGCCTAGGAACTATTTTTCCTGAATTTATAATACATTTTTTTAAAGTATCTCAATTATTTCCAAAAATATGAAGCATTGAAGGAATTTCAGATGCTTAGCAAGACCTCAATTATACCAACCTGAAACTGAAAGAAAACGACAGCTAGTATATTAAATAGGCCAATGTTGCATGAAGATATGCTGAGCGTCAGAGAGGAATACCCATTATATGGTTAAATACATTTCCACTCAGGAAGAGAGGGATGTTTTTAAGTAGGATTAGAGCAGGGATGGCCAAATATGCCACTTTCGATATTCTGACTTCCTCCAAATTCATCAACTGTTTTGATGTCTGTTTCTGGTGCTTTTTCATAAAGTCCCTATTCAGCAACAATCTGCTTGCCAGATTCCCACCTTCTCAAAAAACCTCAAAAGTATTTTAGTTGGACCTTTCTGAAACTTCCAATTTTATTGACAGTTTTTGGGATATCTGTTAGAGGCTTATTTTGAGCATATAGTCCTCATATGCTATGCCTATGAAATGATTGAAGAATTTAGTTTGAGGCAAGATAGGGTTTCTAACTTTAATTTAATTTAAAGGATTTTCATGACATATGTGTAGATAATGCTCAGGTTTTTTCCCTCTCTTCACGTCAATCTCTAAGCTTAAATTTAACTCTAAAGCTCACTGGGGTTCTGAGTAACTGCCTGACAGAAAGTCACTGAATGGCTATGGATCAAGTGAGAAGACCAGCTATTTAGTGGTAAAACAAATGAACAGAATTTATAATTCAAAAATAAGAATTTGATCTGTGTTGAACAGATTCTTATTCACTTTAAAAAATATAGCCTCACAATGGAGACTCTTGAATCACAAATATCAGCTGTGAACCGGAACACTTTCTTCACCTTAATTTTCTATACCAGCTACCTCCATGCCTTGAAAGAAAAGATAATTAGTTTTGTTACCATTTCAATTTGTGATACTCACTATAAATAAAACATTAATGAATCATACACTAATTATCTATATACAGTTATATATTAATTATATATTTGCAACTTTAATATATACATTAATTATTTTGCCTTATATGCTGCTGTTATTTTGTCTTGTACATTATAAAAATAGGTAGTCCTCAACTTATGAGTATTTGATTGGTGATGAAGTTATGAAGAGGCTGGAAAAAGTGACTTATAACTGCTGCGGTGTACCCTGGTCACATGATCAAAAATCAGGCATTCAGCAACGATCTTAAAAATTAGCCCAGTTACAGCATCCTGCGGTCATGTGATTACCATTTGCAATCTTCTCGGAGGAATTCCAACAAGCAAGATTCATTTAATGACTGCATGATTTGCTTAATGACCACAGGGAAAAAAGTGCAGTCACAAGGAAGTAAACACTGGAAACCGGCAAAAGCTGCCAAAAACCATGGTCACAAAAACCTGCAAGTCATAAATGTGAGTCATTGTCAAGCACCCAAAATGTGATCAAAATGAGACATCTGTGTGTTTTGTGTCTCTGTATGTATCTCTGTGTGTGTCCAGCTGGAAACTTGGGAACTGGGTCGTAAGTAGTTCTGGGGAGATCCATTGTAATTTCAAACAGTCAATAAGCAACTGAACATTAAACAAGGACTAACAGTAAAAACTCTACAAACAATGATAAATATACGTATACCTTAGTTATACCATCTATTGCCCATAGCTGGCTGTCTTTTAAGAAGCCTCTATGAATTTCAACAGATTAGACTATGACATCTAGGCTATTAACTGAAAAAATAAATTTGGTCCTGGAGTGAATTGGTGTACCCATTTCCAGTTTGTTTCTAAGTAGACATCAAAGTACTGATGACTTCTCTTTAAGTATTTTCTATTTAGACTAGAATATCTGAAGGACATTGTCTTTTATTTAATGTTGCACTGTTTGATAAACAGAAACACAATTTAATATTTTAATAGTGATGTTGTTCTTTGCTTTTGACTACTTTTCACACAAATGAAGATGGATACAAGGCTGCAAAAGAAAGAAGCAAAAGACCACGAGGACGCCAGAGAAAAAGCAAAAGAAATAATTTGGTTATGTTTTCCCTTCTAATCTCAGTTTAAACAGAAGGAGTCCAGTCAAGAAAATGAAAATGGATAGACAGAAAGATTTCATTCTTCACCACTGGTGGCTCAGTAAAAAATATAATAAATCTAATCTTGCTTACACCTTTGCAAATAAAAAATAAAAAAAAATGCTGGCAGTGGAAGGAAAATCTGCTTGGTAACAAGCTTTAGTAGAGATAATAATAGAATAGATTTCATTCATAAAAATACCATGCTTCTGGCAAGGTAAATGATTTAAAATCCCAAGGAGAAAGAAAGTATCTGTTGTTTAGTTCAGTTTGAGGATATTCTGATATTGCATAATGATTAAAAACCTAATAGATGTGCATGTTTAAAATGTACTAAATTCTAAGCTTCTGAATTAAATTCACAAACACTGTGCTTGCCAGCATGCAAGACTACTTTGTGTGAGAGGAATTTCCTGCTGAATCTGAATCATATTTAATAAGTTTCAATGATGCAGTTTTATATCCTTTTGTCTAAGAAGTGGTAACAAATGTTAATATCCAACTGAAACTCTAGAAAATTTCAAATTCTAAATTAAAATACTGTGAATTTGGACCAACCTGAATAAAATTTATTTATCTAGTATGACTGTTTAAAGATATAAATTAACTTATTTGTTTCAATTTCTTAACAAGTTAAATTCTCATAACTCAATTACTACCTTATTACTAAATCAAATAAAGACAAAGAAAACTAAATTTAACTTTTGTTTTTTTGATCAGAAAGAACACATAGGTATGTTGAGAAGCTGATTTTTTTCCCCATCATTACAATGGTTCCTTGATGAACTATTACTTTAGGTTTCATGATTGAACAAAGAGTTGGATTCAATGCCAAAAATCCTTCTTTTAAGTCGATGATTCTTTCTGTGGATAAACACAGTGTGTCATTCTAATAGTATAGATTGGCAAATGTTGTAAGTTATATGACAAATATATTTACTGTTATGAGTCATGTGAGACCCAGTTTGGTATATTAGCTAATGGCACTAGGCTGGAAGCTGGGAGACTGTGAGTTCTAGCACAGTGAGTTCTGCCCTAGGCACAATGCCAGCTAGGTGATTTTGGAGCAGTCACTCTTGCAGCCTTAGGAAGAAAGCAAGACCAAAGCACTTCTAAAAAATGTTGCCAAAAAACCTGTTTGGATTTCTTCAGGCACACCTACACATACACACCGCCATCACTGGAAAATCTGCCTTATTGTGGTTTTGGCAATATAATTTTTTCCACCTGATCATGAAAATATAAATTGATTAAAATTCAGCTATTGCTACTGCTTACCTAATATTATAAGCCACCTACCCATCCTATTAATTGAAAAATAAGAAATTATGAAAAATGACTACATACAAATATTTCCAGTAATCCCCAAAAAGAAAAGTTGGAATAAAGGATATTAGAAATATTTCCTTCATATGGAAACCAAGAGCTAAGTTAAATAGGTTTAAATCGTTTAAGGGACATATATCACCTTTTATCCTGGGATATTTATTTGCCAGTAGATGGCAATGTCCATTCTCCAGTAGTTTTGAATGTCAGAGTACCTATACATGTTCAGCATCCTGAAGCTAACAAAACATTCTCATTAACTACATAATCCTTGAACAACAATATTAAAAGAATCCATTTTGACAGGAGCACTAGCGGAGAAAGTGGACTCACCAAAGAAAAAGAAAAACAGGCATTTGGGGGTATAGTTATTAGCCTTCTAAACACTCTCACATTTTTCAAGTTTTCTGCTAGTTTTGTCCCAAAAGCTGGTAAAAGGCTGAGGAGATATTTTACTTATTTGATTATAACTGTTACTGTACAATTCTTGAAAAGGCTGTGTCACCTACCTCCTTCCTGAGATTAACATGGTACTGAAAGAAAAATGTTATGTCTAAATTCAGAATTATACATATTTTACTGCAGGTGTATGGCCACGGTTTCCAAATCTTTGAATCTCTACTTAATGAAACAGCCATCACTACTAGCGTGGAACATCGGCTTGTGAATACGATCCGTTCCGGGATTGCATTCATGGCCCAAAGTGGTTGTGCCCCAAAGTGATGCTTACTGCGCATGCGCAGATGGCAAAATGGCACGGAAAGGAAGCTTTCCGTGCCATTTTTTGTTTGGAAGCCGAGTTTTGGATCGTAAACTGAGCTAAAGCTCGGTTGGATTTTTAGGGCGGAACCTGAATTGTTCGCGAACCAAAGTGTTTGTAACCCGAGTTTCCACTGTATCTGAGCCCGTGGAACTCAGGAAAGATGTTAAAGGTCAGATTCAACCATGCTAACCTTTATGACTCAATCATCAGTCTTCCCAAAGGCAGGCTGATATTTGGTTTCTCAAATTTATATGGCCACTTATCTCATGTGAAGTGATTCTGGGCTTGTACAATAAAACCTACTATTAAAGTATACTACAAAACCACTTAAAGCAATCAAAACAGATAAAAATGCTAGAAAACAAATAACAGAGAGAACAAGGTGAATTAATCTGGAAAAAATAATAGTATTTATAAAATTATAAGCTGTGGGAAACTGCAATAATTACAATCACTATACAAAATGTATACTCCATGTTTTTGCTGAACAGCTTTAAGGTCTATTGATTTTTAACAGGACTTAAATCACACATCTAGAAGACTTCTAAGACCACAGATGATGGCTTCCCATAGGCAATTGTGAAATGGTGATCCATCAATTATTTAATGATTAAAAACCTGCTGTATAGCAAAATTAGCCTTTTTTTTCAAGTTCTATATATAGTCATGGGTCTTTAAATATGGGTTTGTACTTATCTAAAGTACCGAGAGTAGGTTTTTTTAAAAAGACAATAATAGTAGCAAAAATAGGATTCTACTTAATGAAAGCAATTAAAGAATAAAAGTCTGGGAGGGGGAAGTGTTTGGATGTATGATCCCGCCCGTGCACAAGCCCGTTTTCTTTTCAACTAGCTTTTGTAAAGAAAAAATAATAATATTCAATGAATCTCCCTGGGAAGGGACTTCAAAAGGAAAATCTCAGAACTCCAAGGATTCTATATCTGTTCACCAAATTCATTCAAGACTGGACAGATTTAAAGAGGGGTGGGGTTATCACAGAGTCCTAATCATTTCTCCAAACATGTAGTCATATGTTTCATTAAGTCCTCTTATTGTCAGTGATTGAAATATCTTACTAATCAGCCTATCTTTACAGCCAACAGATAAGCACAATGTATAAATAACCAACCTGCCTTATAACAAAATAAGATTGTGGAAATAAAGACAAATAAATCGTTTCATTCTGATAGGTAAAGGCTTCTTGCCTGACATTCCTTCTGTTCCTATCATCTCAGATTTCACCTTGATAGGCAAAATTATAAATGTCATCGTGTAAAATCTATTATTAAACTAATCATCGTTCGACAATATAAAAAGACAGAGCATATGGGGGAAAAAATAGCTGACACCAGAGCAGGATAGACAGGATTAGATCCCGCATGAAGTACAAATAGATCCCTCTGGGACTTGTGGATTAATATTTTTTCCCTTTCGGACACTGCACAGAATTAATGAGGATACCTGCAATAATGCTGGCAAGCTGCCGCGTTCTGGTGATGGGATAGATGCTGCGTGCCTGAACAATTGTTGAAGCTATTTTTTTGGCATGCTTCTCCTCCCCATATGTTTTCAGGATGGACGCAAGTGCCTGTTGATCTAAAGCATTCACAACATCAGCAGCAGTGGGCATGTCAGGATACCTACGCACAAGAACAGCCAATTAGTTCACTGACGTCAGCCTCCGTTGACAAGGGGTGAAGCTTCACAGCATTAAGTCGAAGTCAAATACACACTTGCTGCATACAAGTACAGAGATTTTGCAATAAGAAAACAGAAACAGCTTCTATCTTTAAAGTATCTTCTTAAACATACACATAGAGGTTTAATTCCATCATAAACTTTAATATTATAAAGTTGCCAAGTATAGTCATAGTTCAAATATAATTCAGAAAAACAAAATATTACATAAAACTAGGTGAATTCATTTCAGAAGGAGACTTTTTATTTCACGACATCACATTGCTTTTTCTGTTCCCTGATCAAAAAAGGGAACCTTAATCTCCCTGACCTTTTTCCTCAGATCTAATGTTATGAAAAATAATCTACCATGAAGAAAATGTGATGTATTTAATGATCACTTAAAGGTCTCACCATTCAGAAATGGTATTAAAAACAAAAACAAAAAAGAATTGAAATCAATCAAGTTCAGTAATGTTCCTAAAATACCAGGGGAGGAGGCAAGAAAGCAAAATTTATTTTAATTTGCCTTTTAAAACTGAATACAAATACATATATGTACGTACACACTTTTCATTTAGAACATTTTATGAAAGATGTTTCATAAAGCGTTAGCCATATCTGGTTACAATAAATATAAGCAGGGTAACTGAATACAGATGAACTAAGAAGAAAAAAATATATAGCTATTCTAATTTTTGGGGGGAAAAATGGTCAGAGAACCTGGTTTGCATCAATCTACCAGTTTCAATAGTGTTCAAAACAATGAAAAACAAATTCTTCAAGTTCTTTCAGTTGGAAACCTCGAAGGAAACAACTTCAAAATTACTTCAACTGCTTTTATTTTCAAGTTACTTCAGTCAATTTCAACTGGATGAAAGGTTGTGGGGGTTTTTTTAAACAAACAAACAGAAAAACAGATTATATTTTGACAAATGTTATTATCCACAAGACTGGTCCAGAGCAATCTTCTCAACTACAGGCTTGGAAATTTTTAATTCTAGATAACAGCAAACAAAAAGTAAATTAGAGGAATTTAGGTATTTTGCCTTTCTTTCTGAACCTTTCTTCAAATTACAGATTGACATAGTATGTTATATAGTTTGATTGTTTCCACAATTGTCTAAATTTACTTTTAATTTGTAATCTCAGCAGGTAGCCAAGGGAATTTGGGATTTAGACAACTAAAAGCTGCTTCAAATATTTCCCTGTTAACCTTAATCATGCTTTCATTTCAGTTATAACTCTCTTCATACAGTATGGAATTGCTACAAGATTTTTATAGGGGTCTCTCTTTTGTTTAGTAATTTTACCTCTTCTGAAAGTCTGTGCATTAGTAAATGACAGTTTAAAATTCTGATAGCATCATATACTAGTTCACTGTCATTATCAGCAAAAACTCCCATTATCCGGAGTCTGGTATGAGCTGCTAAAAGTCAGATGGCAATTTTATTACTGTATTATGATTGCTCACACAATCAGCCATACATTTAGACTGGGTTTGGCATTTTTATTCATCTATCATATCCTTCCTAAGGATCTGGGATATCTATTAAAGATATTGTCACAGGATGTAACTTCCAAGTAAAGCTGCCTTTTGCAATTAAAGGATGGAATTTTTGTCAATGTCAATGGTGTTCAAGTGGTGCCTCAGATGTTTTGGCATTGAACTCAAGAAGCCTATCACTATTGACAATATCTTTGCTTTCTGCTGCCACAGTTGTTCTAATTACTGTATTATTATGGTTCATTGCAAAGACAGCTAGATGTTTTAGAGTGTATTTCACATTTTTACCTACCTATCAAGTCCTTCAAAGACCTTGGATACACAGATGTTGCTTGATGATATTAAAGTTATAATTGCAGAATGTAAGCTGTTTCAAGTAAAACTACCTTTTGAAATTAACCTACAGTGATTTTATCAATGCCAATGATGTTTAGATTGTACACCAGATGTTTGGCACCAAGATGCCAATTACTTTTGGTACTATATTTGCTTTCTTTTGCTACAGTTGTTCTACTTCTATTTCCAGACCTTTGTATTTTGTGATGTTTTCCAATTCTTTCCCTTTTATTTTGCTATGTTCAGAAATTGCCTCATCCACTATCCTTACTTCTTTCCCCCTCTTAACCATTGTCAGATCTTATTATCTGCTTTGCCTGCGCGCTCTCTCTCTCTCTGTAACGGCCAAGTAGTATTTTGCTTTGCCATGTCTCTTTTTTATTCTTCCTTTGGTCTTTCTTTAGGCCAGTTTGGTCTCTTTCATATTGAATAAGTTTTTAGTGCATCCTCTTCATTGTCCTTCAGGTATCCATCCAATGCCTTTTTTTCTGGTAACTGCCACATTCCACACTTACCTATGCCCCTTGATAAATAAGAGTCTGTCAACATCTTTGCATGGATGAAAGGCACAATTCACTGTCATTATTTTCCTCATCTTCCTCTCAAGGGCTGCTTGAGTCCAGTCCAGTGGTGGGTTTCAAAAAATCCCACCACCGGTTTGCTAAATTATAAGTGTGGGGCGCGCGCGCCTGCTTGCACACCCCCAGCTTCTGCACATGCGCGTGCACTGGCTTTTGGAGCCCAGGGAACTCACTGTTCCTGTCTATTTCTGCTCTTCAGAGCAGCATGGACACTTTACTGCGGGAGAAAAGCTTCCACGCTGCTCCAAAGAGCAGAAATAGACGGGAACAGTGGGTTCCAAAAGCCGCACACCTGCATGTGCACATGCACAACCTGGGCAAGCCAAGCCAGCTTTCTCATTGCTCTGTTGTTTGCTGTTGGCTGTAAGTGGAGAAGGAGACGTTTACCGGAGCACCTCCTTCTCAACTCGCAGCCAACAAACAACGGAGCGATGAGAAATCTGGCTTGGCTTGGCTGGGTTGTGCACGGGTGCGTGCTGGCGTACAGCTTCTGAAGCCAAGGGAATGTGCTGTACCCCCAGAAATAGATGGGAACAGCAGGTTCCCTCAGCTTCAAAAGCAGAGCTCTGCTGATTCACGCAGCTGCTAGTTCTGCTGTGCGAATCAGCAGAGCTTTAAAAAAGGGAAGGGCAGGGGCAGGTGGGCGGGGCCAGCCAGGGGTGGGTTTTGGCGGTTCGGCGAACCACCCCTAATCATCGCTACCAGTTCAGCCAAACCGGGCTGAACCGGTAGGATACTACCTCTGGTCCAGTCCGCTATTCTACCTGTGTATCTAATGACTCGAATTGCTGAGTAGTTTACTGCATTAATGGTAATTCTTCCACTGAGTTTGGACTTTTTCACTCTCAGGATGTATTCACCATTAATCTTCCTCTTAACGGTGTGCTTGATATCAGTTTGAAAGATGCCATGGTATCATATATCTTTTAATTTTTGATTTGGATATGCCCAGATCTATCTATCTATCTATCTATCTATCTATCTATCTATCTATCTATCTATCTATCTATCTATCTATCTATGGCATTATGCT
>JANHFR010006252.1:40217-52444 GCA_032468015.1 Mimophis mahfalensis | reverse complement strand
AGAGATGAGCACTGCCCCCTAGAGTCGAGAACGACTAGCACATATGTGCGAGGGGAACCTTTACCTTTACCTATTACTAGTATGCCAACTTAAACATAAATAGCATCAAATGGGCTTGAAGAATAGGAGTTAGGATCATAGGAATCTGGGAAAAATAATTCCTAATCAGAATCAGCCAGTGACATCTTGGTACATGAGAAGGTCACAGAAGGCAACTGAATTCTGAGAATGGCTGGCAGCATATAATTTTTTCTGCCAATAAGAGCTAGAGGGCTCCAGAGGAAAGTCAGACTGTGATACCACAGCTATCCTGCAACATCTGCCATCTCAGTGGGTCCTCCCCTTCTGAGGTGCTATGAAATTGCAATGAATTTTAGTTCAGGTGAATTACTATAAATGCTGGAAGGGACATATAGCTTTTTAAAATCAGTTCCTCTTCCCCAGTGGTGGGATTCAAATTTTTTTACTACCGGTTCTGTGGGTGTGGGTTAGTGGGTGTGGCTATGCTGTCGTCCAATCAGAGGTGGTATTTGCTTGTGTCGTCCAATCAGAAGTGGTATTTGCTGGTTCTCCAAACCAGTCAAAATTATCACTACCAGTTCTCCAGAACCTGGCGGAACTGGCTGCATACCACTTCTGCTCTTCCCCCTCTCACTACTATGAAAAGATAACATATTTACATATTAGTGTATGCTGTCAATGCTGTCTGCAAGTTTTGTTTTCTCCAGAATCCTCTTCAGGGTGCCTCTCACATTAAGAATATAGTCAGAGTCAGCAATCAGAAGATTGCTAAAATGAGGAGATATCCCACACCTTCTCTTTTGATGAGAAGCAATCCCTGAAGTTGCTCTTAGCAAGGGACCGAAAAAGAGCTTTAATGCCTTGAGCTAAGTCAAAAAACTGAGTGTCAGAGCCTTCTTCCTTTCATCAATTCATTGCCTAGCAATATTTGAGAACAATCCCTTCCAACCAAGGCTGCAGAAGTCTATAACTGGGTGAACGGAAGAAACATGAAAGACTATCCAGCTGATAGCCATATTCTTAGTTGTATTCTATTAGTTAATAGCCCAGGAAAAAAGTCATGGAACCCCACTCTTCTGTTTTTTTGCATTATACACTCTTTTTCTTCAACACGCTGTGGTCTGTGTGGGGGTCCATGTAGCAGAGAAACAGGCTGAGCCCTAATACTCTATTATAAACTACAATGACATCAAAGTAACAACACAGGGATCATGATGACATTCTGAAAATGGCATGATTATATAATGTGTACCAGTCATGTCATGCAACCTGTTGCAAGTTTTGTAACCTGTGACATTTGCCCATGTCACAATGCAGATGTCCTTATTCCTCTTGCTTCTCTGCAGATACGTATGAATTGGAATCATGGTGACTTGTTGAAATGACCATTGTGCACGTGGAGGTTTGTAATCAAGTCTTTGTGACAAGCCTTGAGTTAAGAAAAATAGCTCTGTAACACGCAGAATGTTTTCCTCATATAAATCACTTGTGATTAGCCTTCCAGCTCAACTCAGTAAATCTTTTAATATGTATTATTTCAAGGTGAGGCCAGCATTTGTGTGTATGTGTGGGGTCAGCTTCCTTTCCCGGGATTTGCAAGAAATCAGGAAATGCTTAAAAGTTGCATAGGCCACCTGTGGCAGATTAATGTCAGTTCTCATTTCTTCCCCTGGAGAATTTTCACATATTGAAGACCCTAAGGGGTGCATTGACATTCATAGCTCCTCCAGGGGGAGAAACATATGGAAGCTCCATGGGGACAAACTTCATGATCTGAATTACCAATCAGTGTGTGTCTCGAGGCTCAGCTGGGGAAAGACGCACAGATAACAAGACTTCATGCTTCTGCAATTCTCATTTTAATCGCCCTGTTACTAAATATGGTTTTCCTGTCAGTCAAATCTACAAGAAGGCTCAGGGAGCAGCTTACTTATCCACTTTGCTAGCATACCCCATTATGGTTTATGAGACTACACGATGGCAAGTGATTAGCGATTCGCTGCCTTTCTGCTCCAAAAGGAAATAATTTTATATTGTTTCCAGGTTTGCAATCAAGTGCCACATTCACAATACCCAGGATTCATTGACAGATGTGTGATCCTCTCTCCTTCAAAGGTGAATTGTCATGTTGCTTTGTGCAACTGGAGGCAAGGGGAGAAAATGGAGCCCTGTGTTTGCTGATGATGGCTGAGTTCACAAAGTGTGACAAATTACTGGAAGCTAATCATAGTTGGATCTGGTTGCTATTTGGATAGGAAGCCAGGCTGGTCTAGTGGTTAAGGCACCCGGCTGGAAACTGGGAGACTGTGAGTTCAAGTCACACCATAGCAATGGAAGCCTGCTGGGTGACCTTGGGCCAGTTATTCTTTCTCAGCCCAGCCTGCTTCATAGGGTTGTTGTTGTGGCAAAAATAGGAGGAAGAAGGAGCAATAGATATGTTTACAGCCTTGAGTTGTTCATAGAAATAATAAAGGCATGATATAAATTAAATCAGTAAATATCAGGGATGTAAACTAAAAAAAATACTTTTAAAAAGTCCCCTAAAAAAGACAATGGTGAGCCACTTTCATATTAGTGCTAAGAAGCTCGCTTGGATGTAACCATGTGATTACCAGGATCAAAGGTCAACTTTTAAAAAGACTTTATTTATGGCTTATTTAGCCATTTTTTTGTTGAATAAGCTGCAATTGGCTGTATTGACAGTGCACTTTTAGGTCATAAACAAATCACAATGGCTGAGTTTATAAGTGAAGCCAAGCCAAACAAACCACATTAGGGCTTAATTCAAATTGTAAATCAGGTCATGGGAAACAGCTAGAGCAGGCATGATAATAAAGCAGGAGTACTAGGATCACCCCAAATCAAAACATCATAATCGCAGCGTTTCTCACTCTTAGTCATAGGAAAATGTAGTATTTCCCCAACAATCAAGCTCCTGCAAATAATTTCTTACACAGTTTATGTGACTAGAAAAGGAGGGAGAGTGATATTCAAAGCTTCAACTTCAATATTTTGAATTAAAGCTGTTGTCAAACTTTCTGGACCTGATGGGAGTTGAAGACCAATATTCTTGGAGGCCATTAGGTTGCCTGTCTGTGAAACAGACAATTTATTCAGAAAACTAAAAATAGATCTGATAATAACAATGACCAGGTATATAATAATTTCAGATCTCAGTATTAGTTCTTTTTTTTCAGGTTTCAAAGACTGGGAAATAATTTAATCCTTCCTCTAGGGCATTTTTAAATATGTGAGTGAGAGAAAAATGAAGCTATCTCTGTCCCTCCCTCACACACACACCCCAAATCCCTTTCAAAATAGCAGATTATCCAAACCTGGCAAGATTTAGGAAAACATAGCAAACTAATTAAGCCTAGCCACAGAAGAATAAATAATCTGCTGGAATATGCCAAGCATTATGCAGAAAAAGGGAAGTTAGAACTATTCCTCTTGGCGTGTCTTTATAATGTGATAGTGTTGTAAATTTGGAGGATTTTGGCAGCAGAGATCTGACAGAAGCAGAATGACTGCAAATGTTCTTCAATAATCAGTAGCAAAGTTGCCAATATTTAATTGTATGAGAGATGGGTAGGGGGAGTTCAAAATTGAATAATTATATTGGTAACTGGTCATTTTTAAAATCTAATATTGTGTATCCCAATATTCTAATGTTACTCAGTAGTTTCTCCTAAGGGATCTAGTAATATGGAACTTTGCCAGGAAATCTGAATGAACATATATTATGGGCTTTGTTTCTGAATATGCGTCCAGACGTTAATCTCTTTTTCATAATAGCTCATCTAGTTTGAACCAGCTGGCTCTTTTGAGATGTAAGTTTGAAGTCATTACAAAATAAGTCCAGCTGCCGAACAATTTTGAGGTTTGATTGCTAAACCTCTGGCATCAAAAATAGGGCTCATTTGCCTACTGAGGAAAATAACAATCCAGTTGCATTATAGAACTTGGTTTACTGATGTTGGAGTCCCACCCCTGTTAAAGACCTTGATCTCAAAATGGTGCTTCCTAGCAGTATTTAACTGGAAATCAAAGATGTTTTCTTGAAATGATCTTCTGTGGAAGAAAATATACATATGTGCTTAATCCCAAGATTGTGCTCTGGAAGGCACCGTGACTATTGTCTCTGATTCCCTTCCGAATTCTGCAAATAGAACAATTGCCTTCTCTTGTTTCATTCCTATTGTATATACATTGTATTGTGTAAATAAATACATTCTCGATACTTTGAAAATTTAGAGATTTTCACACAAATTTTACTCATTCCTCACAGCCTAGATTACATTGTTGGTAAACTGCCATTTTTGGATATTCACAAGTTTTTGTTCTGTCCTTTTTAGTGTAGACAAAACACATACTGTAAACACCTAGCAGCCCAATGCTTGTGTGTCTACAGAGAGCACATGACACAAATTGTATAATTGGCTGCATGTTACATGATTGCATCATTTGAAGGAGGATGTCATTATTTGGGGATATCCATATGCACTTCAGATTATTGCCAGTGTCTGCTAGATATCACAACGGCTTTTATCACACCTTTATCTAATAATCAGAAGATGGGCCAAATGTAGGTGTGTGAGAAAACTACTAAATAAAGAAAATCAACCTGCATTGTAGTGTTTTTTTTTTAAATGTTTAATGATCAGTTGATTACTGTTTATCATTTTAAGACAGAGCCCAATAGGTGAAGACTAGGATTATATTCTTTTTCTTTCAGCAGTTTTTTTTTTAAATAGTGGAATCTCACATAAACCACAATTAGCCAGGTATGCATTAAATGTTCAACTATAAATGCATGGCTTATAAATCTCAATCACTGGGTTCATATACAAGACCTTAAACTGAAAACAACACTTTAGCTTAGAGGACTGTGTAAAACTAATCATATCATGATTTATAGCATAACATGAAAAATGATCCCGGTCAGAACTTGCCTTGAAATATTACCAATATTATTTTAGTTTATTATTATTTTATTCCAATTCTACTATTATTCTACAGAATTTACATGTAAATTGAACAGTTGTCGGTACACTCCTATGTGTGTATGTATGTACCAGTATGCAGGCAGGCAGTTATTATTGATGTATTAATATATTTATGCATTACTTAATTGCACATGTATGTCAATAGCTGAAAGTACATTTTTATCTGTAAAAAGGGAAATTAGCTAACAATACTGGAAATTAGTGTCATCTAGCAAAAAGATTCAGAGAATTCTTTATACATATAATTAATTCATTAAATTCTCTGCCATAAGCTGCAATGATGGCCTTTATATGGCTTAGAAGGGGAATTAGAGAAATGTACAAAGAATAGTTCTAACATAGGCTATAAAGATTCTACAGATGGTATGCAAATGAACACTAGCTGCTGAAGAGTCTTATAAACTACTTGCATGTTTTGTTTTTTTACACACTTCCTGGAGGCATTTGGATGGCAATTCTGAGATTCAGGATGCAGGATTAGAGGATTTTATTCAGATGGTCCTTTTGTGCTTACATCTAGCTCTTCAATAAAGCAATTGGAACTATCTGTCTGATGATAGCAGAGCCCTCCCTGTCTCTCTTCTCCATGCAAATAGAAGACAATCTTTAAAAATAAGTTTTTGAATCCAGTGTTTGACTTTAAGCATTTTTAAGGTATTATGTTGTGTTTTAATGTTAGATTGATTAGTGAGCATACCCAGAGGACTTCTATTAATGCACTGCCTCTATGTGCAAGGTATTCTTCCTCCAAAGACTCAATGGTCAACATCAAAGTTCTTTCAGCAAGTATCTTGAAAAAACAGTGGAGATCATGGGAAGCAGCCAATATTTCATAGCCTTATGGCATCGATCAAACAGCCTGTAGATCTGTTACCACCAAAGCTCCTTGGATACTTCTGTAAATATAGAATTAGCCCTGGTGAAGTAATCTTATTAGTATGATTCATTTTAAATGGATCTCAATTAAATAGAGCTTTATTTTATCCCAGCTGGAGATGATAAGTCTTTGAGAGAAAATGGTAGAACAAACTGTTTTCCTTTAGGCACGGACGTTTAACATTTTCCCCTTTCCCATTTGTAATCTAGTCATTTTCTAATACAATTGCTCATGGATCAGTCAGAGATACAAACTGGACAATTTGGCTATCTTGCAGAAGTACAAAGATATCAATGTCCTCCATGTCTTCTCCATTAAAGACAGATCAGACTTCATCACAGCCTTTCTTGGAATTACTTCTGATAGATGCGATTCCAAACTCAAAGAGAACATACGTAGTTGGTTCTTACACTTTATGTCTTTCTAACCTTTGTAATGTAGCCATCTTTTCCCTGTATTTCCCAGGTCACTGGGAACTCATAGTTAGGCAACAACAAGATAAATATTTGGCATTTTAAAACTGATTATGCCCACTTTATAGTTTTTTTATGACTGGCTAAGGAATTTGTCATCAAATTTCCATATATGATCTGAAATTATTTATTTTATTTATTTACCATTTAGTGACAATCTGTCCGCTATGAAGCGTGTCAGCTAGCAAGCGATTCATCCTAATATTGAAATTTAAAGCACGTGTTTGATGCTGGTGTCTCATCTGAGATAAAATTTTCATAAATCGGTTAATTCCACAGAATCATATTTTTAAAAATTGGGAAGAAGATCCATTGAAGATTGGACAAACCTATAGGCATTTAGGTATATTTTTGACATGGCATCCTAGCCATGTAGGATGGACTATCTGATTTCTATAACTGTCCATCTCAACAAGTGACTCTGGGTGGTGTTCTTCATAAAACATAAAAATAATGAAAACAAAATGGTACAGAATAAATATTATTTACTCAGTAATTTATTCAGTAAAACTGTTAATATGGGTCTTAATCAGTGGTGGAATTCAAAATACTTTACTACCGGTTCTGTGGGCGCACACCTTGCACGCACATTAAGTATTCTAAAATGGGCAATTTTAAGCATGAAAACTAACCTTACTGTCAGCACTGGTGAGTAAAACAGCTGAATCACAGCAATCAGCCCTGCTGCGCCTATCAGCTGAGCTACAAACAAAGGAAACGTAGGACAGGAAAGGGGGGTGGGGTGGGCGGGGCCAACTGCTGACCAGTGATACCAGATCGCTAGAACCGGTGCGAATTGGCAGCATATCACCACTCATCTTAATACAGCCAGGAAATGGGGTCTTTAACGTTATATTCCCAACAGCTGGAGACCTACCATCCCCTAGCTATACTATACATGCATCAGAGATCATGGCTAAAAGGAATCCACTTCTGCTAACCACTAGTCTTGCATGTTGAAGGTATCAAAAAGTGGCTCCATGTGAGAACAAAATAATTATTCTGTAGCATTATATAACATTTGTGGAACATATGTTAGAGAGCCACAGCAAAATGAAAGTGAAGAGAGAAAACTCTCACTATATATTATGTTAAGCGAAACTGTGGTTTGGTTTTGGTTACTAATGGTGAATGTTTCATTGTATCCTGCTGGAAATATTGATAGACACGTTAGCTGACTGCCATTCATCCAAACATTGATCTGTTGATCTGATGGCTAATTTATGATAGTTTATTTATTTATTTATTTATTTATTTATTTATTTATTTATTATCAGGATTTATATGCCGCCCTTCTCCCGAGGGACTCTGGGTGGTGTACAGGGTATTGAAATATACAAAATACAAAGTCAGGATAAATTAAATTACTATAAACAAACTGAAAACTCCCTTCAGTCCAGGCCTGCCTGTGCGAAGAGCCAGGTCTTAAGTTCCTTCCAAAAGGTGTGGAGATCAGGGGCCATCCTCAACTCCACTGGGAGCTGGTTCCACAGGGTGGGAGCCCCAACAGAGAATGCCCTCCCTCTAGGCACCAACCACTGACATTCTGTTATCAGCGGTAGCCGTAGGAGACCCTCCCGATGGACGTGAATTGGACGTCGGGAAGATGAAGCTGGCTGCAGATGTCCCCTCAGATAGTCTGGTCCCAAGCCGTTCAGGGCTTTAATAGGTCAAGACCAGCACCTTGAATCTCACGTGGAGGGCAACTGGAAGCCAATGCAGCTGGTGGAGTAGAGGTGTTACATGGGAGTATCGGGGAGCTCCCATCACGACTCGCGTAGCTGCATTCTGCACCAGATGAAGCCTCCGTGTGGTCCCCAAGGGCAACCCGAGGTAGAGCGTGTTGCAGTAGTCAAGTTGAGAGGTCACCAGGGCGTGAGTGACTGTACGAAGGGCGTCTTGGTCCAAATATGGACGCAATTGGCGCACCAGGCGAACCTGGGTGAAGGCCCCCCTGGCAACAGCCCCCACGTGGTCTTCTAACATGAGGGCCGTGTCCAGAAGGACCCCCAAATTTCAAGCCCTGTCTATAGGGGGTAACACCTCATCTATAGGGGGTGCCCTATAGATAAAGAAGGTACTGACTGGATTCCCTGGGATGCCGGTAAGAACAGCCACTCGGACTTGGCGGGATTCAGACGAAGCCTGTTTCTCCCCATCCAGACCCGAACCGCCTCCAGGCACCGGGACATCGCCTCGAGGGCATCCCTGGGCTGGTTTGGGGTGGATATGAAAAGTTGGGTATAATACCACAATGCATACATTAATTGTTCCATGTTTTTGCTGCAGTAGTTAATTCAGCTACTTGCTCAAATCTATTTAAATATTCACTTTGAGATGATAATTTCCCAATGTTTTATACTTCATATCAGCGGATTGACTCTATTCATGCCGATGTTCAGTCAACTCTAAGATTTTCTGCCACTTAGAAAAAGGGTTTTGAATTTGTTCTCATGCTGAACATGACCTATTTGTTCCTCTTGAAGGGCAACAGGATAGAAAAATATCACATCTGAAAATACTTCTAGATAAGGCTTGTTTGTAGTTTTCTGGTCTCATTCACAGACAGATGGGAATATATTGCCAAGTGTCAAACGATGGTCAGGTGTCAGATAAGGTGGTTGTTTGAGGATCCAGAGACAATAAAACACCAGCAAGCAAGAAGATTTTAAGCATTATTATTAACTTTATCAGACAGACTTAAACAAAAACAGAAAAACTTGCCAAGAAGATAACAAATTTCCAGTCAGCTACTGGGAGCCTCAGTGAATCACCACAAAGACCCCAAAACATCAAAGTTATTCAGCACTAGGTCAGTGCCAAAGCTCCCAGCTCACAGGGTAATACCATGGTTTTATCAGAACCTGATACCAAAACCTCATGACATTGTTTCCATGGTAACAAGATTGCAGGACCTGACCTTGACTAGATAATGCATTTGTTTATCATGCAAATGGGCAAAACCCTGAGATGTAAGTCAATGCCAACCTAAATAATCTTGAGGAGGCAGATTGTTGCTGTGCAAAGATTCCTCATTTTATTTATCAAGCAAGATGGGAAAACAAGGAAGTTAAACATTATCATAACTCACAATAAATTCTAAACTTCTAGGCTCTTCTAGGAGAAACCAAAAGATGTCACTATGCTCATCAAAACGCAATGGTCTTCCCAAATGCTACTACAGGGAGATACCCAGATAATACCATTTCTGTTTATAGCTCTTCCACCAATTTGTTGTTAATTGCGAAGTTGTGTCCGACCCATCACAACCCCATGGGCAACAATCCTCCAGGCCTTCCTGTCCTCTACCATCCCCTGGAGTCCATTTAAGCTCACACCAACTGCTTTAGTGACTCCATCCACCCACCTCATTCTCTGTCGTCCTCTTCTTCTTTTGCCCTCAATTTTCCCCAGCATTAGCTCTTCTCCAGCGAGTCCTTCCTTCTCATGAGGTGGCCAAAGTATTTGAGTTTTATCTTCAGGATCTGGCCTTCTAAAGAGCAGTCAGGGTTGATCTCCAGGTAATACCATTTCTGTTTATAACTCTCCCACCAATACTGCTATCAAATTTGCTCCTGCATTAGGGAAAGAGAAGTTAGAATAGTTGCTCTTTGCAAATTCTGTAATTCAAAACAAGGATAACTTTTGCTAATGGAGAATTTCTGGAGGACACTAGAATATGAAAAGTCATTTTTAAAGATTAAAGGCATTTGTGCATCAAAAAGCATGGAAACTGGAAGTTGAGTAACCAGTTTAGTTTGGGCTACCAACCATCAAGTATAAAACTCCAAAGGGCTACTAGATGTCAGCCAAAAGGGTTGGGTTCTCAATGCATCTGTCCTAGAACTTTAGGTGGGCTATAGTTTTAATCATAGTATCACCTATATAAAGGCCGCCAATCCTAGGGAGATACTGAGCTGCTTAAAAGGATTGCAAAATGGTGCCACATTTTACTTCCTACATTTTCTGAAGCAGAATACCTTCTGCATGGTTTCTGAAGAGAAGCCTAGCCTTGATGTTCACCTTTCCTCATACATGGGTCACCTTTAAAAACAAAATGGAAAAAGCAAGAAGAATAGGAATGTGGCAGTTTGTAAACAAGATCTTAAAGGGGGTGCTTTTTTTCCCCAAATACAGAATTTTGTCATAATGAAAAGGTCTTGAAAGCATAGATCAGCATCATGTTGTTATTATTTTTTACTTTCCATGTTTGCAAAAGCAAACATAGCAAAGTATCCTTTAATGATAGGAAAGCACTTCCTTTGAAAACAAAACAAAAAATATTTCATATCATAGATGGCCCAAAAGAGAATTGGACACATAAAATAACCCCTCTTCCTGAATTGAAAGCAGAGAATCTCTTTCCTACCACTTTGACAGAAATATGATAAACATGCAATTATTTGAATTTATCCTTAAATATCCCATTTAACACAGATTTACATGCTTTTGAAATTTCCTTGGCATGAATCTTAGCACGCAGCGAGCAATCCATGTTAACAATGGCTGCAAATAGATGAGAAATGATATAATCCATTGGAAATTTCCTTCATTATCTCCCTAATCAAGCCTTCTATTGGGCTTCTTTTAAAAAGCTGCCAGAGAAAAAAGAAAATGTTCAACTAAACCAATGCCGGAGATAATTAATTAACTTGCCATCATCATCGTTCACAGTAGACTCAATATCATAAAAAGAATGTGTCCTCCTCAATTACCAGCAAGTCCGTTTACTATTGTGCTGTGCACAGCCTGCAAATGTGTTGGGATAAATCGTTTGACTAAATTTCAGGCTTTGTATCCGTCAGTGCCTGGGTTCCTGACTGTTTCCCTTTGCTAGATATTAAGTCCTAATATTGAAGTTTTTGCTTAAAAAAATACGCAGAATGAAATAAAACTGAGGGATGGTGTTACGAGGGTGCAAGAACGTACAGAGTTAATCCATGTAAATATACAAGCAGTTCTCCACTTGCAGTAATCCATTTAATGACCAATCAAAGTTACAATGGCGCTGAAAAAAGTGACATGACTGTTTTTCACACTTACAACCATTGCAGCACCCCCATGGTCATGTGATTCAGATTCAGACACTTGGCAACTGACTCATATTTATGACGGTTGCAGTGTCCTGGGGTCACGTGATCCCTTTTGCAACCTTCTGACAAGCAAAGTCAAGGGGGAAGCCAGATCCACTTAACACCTTACTAACAACTGCAGTGATTCACTTAACCACTGTGGCAAAAAAAGGGGGGGGTCACGAAATGGTTTGAAAATTCATTTGACAGCTGTTTCACTTAGCAACAGTAACTTGTTTTACTAATGTTGGTGGGGGTATGATTTTGTCCTTGGTCATTCCTTGTTTAGGGTATTATTTTCTGCTTGGTTGGTCTGCTGTTAACCCCTGCTTATCTAGGTGTAGAGTGTTAATATATATTTTTGACTTTTTTTGTTTCTGTTTGTTTCTGTCTTAGCTTTTTTCTTTTGAATGCTATGTAAATATAATTCATCTCTATGTGTATATTGGTGGCTGACTTGTCTAAATGTTAAGCTTCCAGAAAGTCCTTAGCATTTTTGGATTTAGATTGGTTTAGGATGCTCAGTTTCCCAGTTGAAACTATGGCCGAGTTTGTCCATGTATTGTATAATTAAAGAATTTTCCTCATGGCTTCTGTCAGTCCTTGCACTATGTTGTAGATGTCATCTGTTTTTTCTTCTTGAGCTTCTGGTCTTTTGGTTTACTTAAAATGTTTTGGAGCATTTTAGTTTTTGGTTTTTTAAAAAATTCCATTTATATGCCACCCTTCTCCAGAGATTCAGGGCGGCTTACAACCTCTTGAAACATTAGCCTTCATT
>JANHFR010006251.1:284608-298483 GCA_032468015.1 Mimophis mahfalensis | reverse complement strand
GCTAAAATGTACTGTAAGCCGCCCTGAGTCTTCGGAGAAGGGCGGCATATAAATAGAAATTAAAATTAAAATTAAAACATTATCAGTTAGTAAGACAGCACAGTAGTTAAGGCACCCAGGTAAGCCCAGAAGACGGAGAGTTCTGGTCTTGCCTTAGGTATGAAGCCAACTGAGTGACTCTGGGCCAGTAATTTTCTCTCAACCCCAGGAAAAAGGCATTGGCAAACCACTGCAAAAAAGAAAAAAAAAATCTGCCCTTAAAAGTAAAGCAGTGCAGATAGTAGTTCTGAAGCCCTACTTAACTCTACTTGAGGGTCTTCTTCAGCTCCCGTGATTCCTTCTTAGCTGCTTCTCAGCTCACGCTTGAGATTCCATAAAGCACATTTCTCTTTCACAGCTTCTGAGTCCTCATGGTTGGGACTTCTGGGATAATTTAGCACATTTGTTGGTGGAATCTTCTCATTATAACACTTTTGCACTTTCCAAGTTCTCCTTTGCCCAACTGGAGTTTTGTATCACCCAGGTCTTCTTTGCCTAGTTTCAACAGGTTTCATTCTCTTTTGAATAGGCATTCTTGCTTTACCCTGAGAATTTTAAAAATGGTGATACTTTTCTTATTCCCTCCCACCCCCCAAATATCCAGAAACTAGAAACATTTCAAAGTAGAAAGCATCATCCACCTTGAAATGTATTCATCCAAAGCTTTCCTTGCAAATTCTTGTTCCCTATTTTAAAAACAGTTTGTTCTTTTAATAAAAAAAAGTTCCTGAAATGTTAATTGTATTTGTGAATATTTCTGTGTGTATCTTTGAGTCCTTATTGTTTCCTGGTGACTTGTTGGGATAAATCTGTCATTTTCTTGTGAAAGTAGCTTGCCACATTCTCCTTTCTGATGCTGAGAGAGAAGGACTGACCCAAGTTCCCCAATTGCCTTTATACCTAAAGCAGTTTCTAAACTGGTACTTTAGCTATTACATTAGGGGGTGTCCAACCTCGACAACTTTTAAGACTTGTGGACTTCAACTTCCAAAATTGGCAGGCTGGGAAATTCTAGGAATTGAAGTCTATAAATCTTAAAGTTATCAAGGTTGGAGACCCCTGCATTGCACCAAACTGCTTGTCTCATTCAATGAGTATAGTACAAAACATTTTAATTGTTTTCCTCAGATATGTTCTAGGATGCATTTAATTTTCTAAATCCACAAAGGCAAAAAAATAATAAAACACTTCCAGGAGAACTATACAAAACTTTACAGGCAACATTGGAACAACAATTACTAGAGCTATACAATGAAGTGATGAAGAAAGCTAAATCCCCTGAATCATGGAGAGAAACCTATATTACACTGACACATAAGGAAAATTTGGACTGCCAACAGATAAAAAACTATAGACCAATCTCACTGCTGAACGTAGATTATAAAATATTCGCATCGATAATTGCAGAGAGATTGAAAGGATTTCTCAGTGAACTTATTCATCCAAATCAGAATGGGTTTTTGCCCCAAAGACAGCTAAAAAACAATTTAAGAATTATTACAAATGTATTAGAATATTATGAGGCCCACCCAGAGAAGCAATTAGCTTTGATGTTCTTAAATGCTCAAAACGCTTTTGATAATGTTAACTGGCAGTTTATGATTCAGCAGATGGAGAGTATGGCAAAAAAATAAATCACAGGCATACTTTCAGAGACATTATTTCAGGAAGGCATTGCTAGCAGTATGGGAGAAAGTTAAGCAAAAATTCTATGCTAAAGTACCTAACTGGCTTTCCATGGTAGAAGCATTGACTTATCCCAATGTCTTAGACCCAGGCAAAATGGTAAAATATAAGGAAATATTAACAGATTGGGGAGAATTAAGGACTAGACAAGAATGAAAAATGCAAGGGATAGATCTGGACTGGTGTCTGTACATACCCAAATTCAGACATGATACAAAAAAGATATGGAAATCTACAGAATTCACAGAGAATTGGATAATATATTACTAGAAGGAGATGAAAAATTAATAACAAAATGCTACAATTGTCTATTGAATCGGAAAATGGAAGATGAGATCGTAAAAGATATGATAGTCTGGGCCAAAAATTTTGGTTATTCCATAGACGATTGGCAAAAAATATGGGAAAGGAACATTAAATTTATGATGCCAACAGCATGTAATCATGGCCATTGCCAGCAATATTCTGACATTGACAATGCGGATAAAAGATAAGGGAGAATCAGAATTTTATCAAAGTTGGGGTGTATGGTATAAGTGTTTGGAAAGAACAGGGATTAGAAAGAATAAGAAGAAATAGAGAAGAAATGATATACTGTATATAATAAATGTATATAATAAATGTAATCAAATGTTAAATGAAATTATGAATTTGTAATAAGAAAGACTTGTCTTTCTCAACATGGTTAAATATTTTGTGTTGTTAATAAAAATAATAAAAAGAAAATCCACATTTGTTTCAGTCTGAAACCTTTATAAATCATAAATTTAACCATGAAATTTTCTGGGTAAATTTTTTAGGTGAAGACGACCACATGGTTCCTCTTCTTGTCCTTCCCGTACATTCTATCCTGACAGACCCATCAGTGATCTACAGAAAGAATAAAACATGTATCTCTGTCATTGAACATTGAACATGTTCTGTCTGAAAGGCAAATGTTGATATTGTGATATGTTATAGCTCTCTTCCTTCAGAAGATGGCACTCTTTTCTCCAGATCTTCACCATGTCAAACTGAGGAAATTCAGCAGAACTACTGAAAGAAGTCAAAGAATTTGGCTTCTGAACTGCGATAAAACAACACTCTCTACAACTTATGAGAATATTTGTCAATAGGCTATATTTAAAAAAACACACACCCTTTGATTTCTTCTGTAATAATACTAAGAACCTATTTATAATAACCAAAATGTCACTACAAGAGTCAGAATACTCAAATAAGCTACTCCAACACACTTCAGAATTAAAGAGTTGGAAGGGATCTCGGAGGTCTTCTAGTCTAACCACTTGCTCAAGCAGGAGACCCTATACCATTTCAGACAAATGGTTGTCCAGTTTCTTCCTAAAAACCTCCTGTGGTGGAGCACCCACAACCATTCCACTGATTAATTGTTCTGTCAGGAAATTTCCCTTTACTTCTAGGTTGCTTCTCTCCCTGATTAGTTTCCATCCATTGCTTCTTGTCCTGCCTTCAGGTGCTTTGGAGAATAGCTTGATCCCCACTTCATTGTAGCAGCCCCTTAGATATTGGAACTGCACCCATGTCACCCCTAGCAGAGGTGGTATTCAGCCAGTTCCGACAGGTTCCGTAGAACCGGTAGTGATAATTTTGACTGATTTGGAGAACCACCTCTGATTGGCCGACACCAGCAAATACCACCTCTGATTGGCCAACAGCATAGCCACGCCTACTAAGCCTTGCCCACTAAGCCCCACCCACAGAACTGGTAGTAAAAAAAATTGAATCCCACCAGTGACCCCTAGTCTTTCTTTTCATTAAACCAGACATATCCAATTCCTTCAACTATTCTTCATATCTTTTAGCCTCAAGTCCCCTAATCTTTTTTCTTCAACTTGTCAGCAGAGTATATACTTTAAGCTATCTGATTAAGTACCTGTAATTTTTGTCACACAAAATAACAACAATTGTGCACCTATATAATCACAAACAGCATTTTCTGAATAAAGACAAGATAGCATTTTTCAATAATTATTGGGGGGGGGGAACCCACATAAATACAAAAACTTTAAAAAGACAGAGCAACTCTACTTCTTCTTGAAAATCACTACGCTTGTAATATGCCTATATTATACTTCTGGGATAATTCTTGAACATTGCAAGAAAAAAATGTGTAGCAATTATTTGATGTAGGACTATCCTTAAATGATTAAACAGAAACATCAGTGTAGAGCTTACCATTAAGCTACTCCAGAAATGAATGAAACCTGCTGGTGTTATGCAAATCATTAATTACTGATACACTTTGCCAGAACTTGAGCTGTCTTCCTGGGGATAAGTAGAATCTTTCAGCCATGCTTGTATCAATCTGTCCCAGCAATTATACTGGAAAAATCTAATTACACTTCTATATATAGTCCAATATTAACAATAGCACTTATACCACCTCACAGTGCTTTACAGCATTCTCTGGATGAAGGAATGCAGGTATCATAAGAATGACACAGCATAGCAAACGAAGTGTCAGACGATGCAACTGGATTCCAGCATAGAGCATTTGTAGTCTCTGTCCCATGCCAACAGGAGTTGAAGATAACCAACAAAGGTAAGTCCTCATCTTGAAGTCCACAGTGGAGACCAAAATTTAAGTTGCCAAGCAAGACATTTGTTAAGTGAGTTTTGCCTCATTTTATGACCTTTCTTGCCAGAGTTGTTAAGCGAAGCACTGCAGTTGTTAAGTTAGTAACCATCTGGCTTCCCCATTGACTTTGCTTTCATGTTGCAAAGGGTGATCGCATGATGCTGGGACACTGCAACCATCATAAATACCTGCCAGTGGCCAAACATCTGAATTTTGATCATGTGCTGTGAGGATGCGACAATGATTGTGTGAGGAACGGTCATAAGTCATTTTCTTCAGTGTTGTTGTAGCGTCAAATGGCCACTAAACAAATGGTTGTAAGTGGAGTACTACCTGTAGTAATAAAAGCAGTTGGATTGAGACTTGTCTTCTTCCTCCAAGGCAGGTAGAGCTACTGTTACTCAAGGATGCATTACCCATCATCCTTAGCCAGTCTCTTGCTATATTCCAGGTAGCTTTCACTGATGAAATCCAGGATGGAATCTATATATGCCTGAACCAACGAAGAATCTGATCTACTTCCTTGATTAACAGAATCATGTGGCCTTCAGTTAATCTTGTGACATATGGTTTCTACTATCTGTCAAGAATTTGTCGAGGAAGATTCCAGTTGGGTCTGAACATAAATTTTATCTTCCATGTGTTGCAAGTTTCTCACAGAGGCTCCGTCAGTTATCTTCTATCCATCCTTCCCAGATTGGTCGGGGTTGGCTTAAGCAGGGCTTCCACGTGGTAAGAATAAGTATTGATGCTTCGCTGTTCTTCCTTGGGTCACATCCACATTGAGACTTATATACTCTTTTATCAACTTTCCTTTTGTTTCTTGATCTCGTGGTGGGCCAAACTACGGTAATTTCCCGATTGTACTTTTAGGGAACACTTGCACAATTGACCAGTCTGCAGGCACTTCCTCTGCATTTATCATCGGATCCCTCTGCCCGACAAAGCATTCTTAGTCTGTAAGGCATACATATAAAATTCATGAAGAATACAGGCCAAACTTACAGGCTGAGTATCTTTATTATCATTGGGGGAGGGGGGCATGAGAGCATAGCAATTGAGATCAAACTCATTTGACTTTTTATTTATTTAGCAAGTGCATTTATAGCCCTACTGGTAAGTAAACTAGGATGGAAATTATAATGTGTAGTGAAAAGTATTTCACCTTTAAACTATTACCCTTCACACTGCAACACCATTAAACCATTCCCACCAGGCAACTGAAATTAGACCTGGAAGGGCAGTTTCCATACCTGTTTTGCTACTTCTGCATACTTACCTGGGTATAAGAACCTTTGAATTCAGTAGGTCAGACTACAAAGGAAGCATACATATGTTTATCCTTCTCGAGCTTTCATTTCTATATTCATTTTCTCTCTGGGTGCTCTAGCTGTTATTTTGAACACTAGTGTGGCAGAAAGCATTTAGACTGGGAATATGCATAGCTCTTTGTGCTCACAGCCATGTAGAAAGACCTTTTATCAGTTGTCTTTTGGGGTTGCAAACAGAAGAAAGGAACAGTTCAGTAACTCTAATTTTAAGATTTTCTTTGTGTGAACTTGCTATAGTTTTGGTACAGTATCATAGGTTGTAGAATGACTGAAGGCACCAGAATGGAGATGACCCATCTCACCTATGATCTAATTAGATAGTATATTGAAACAAGAGAGTTTATTTCTTCTCTAGCAAACAGGGAAGAACCCCCAAGTTCTTTGAGGTGGAAGACACGGAGGACACATTTACTATAATTGTAAATTGTAATAGTAAACCTCCGGCCATTTTAGGCAGAGCTGAAAGTGATTAGTTTTACATAGTGCATGGAACAAGGCAAAATCTTCAGCTCTGGAACATTTAATAGGGTACAAAACACAAAACATCACAAAGACTACACTGAAGTTGATAAACCCCATATTTGTAAAGCTGTACTTTGCATGATTATTCCACACCATTCCACTTGAAAACAATAACAAACATTTGCAGTAATTAGTCTTTCCCTCACATTTAAGGCACCCTGCTTTTGTAAGTTTGGTTCTAGATCGACAATGAGTTGACTCTGATATGAAGTCTAATATGAATCAGCTTAAATGGACTCCGGGGGATGGTAGAGGACAGGAAGGCCTGGAGGAACATTGTGCATGGGGTTATGATGGGTCGGACACGACTTCGCAACTAACAACAACAATGAATCAGATTGAATTAGCTGTTTGCTGCATGCCCTTAGCTTTAGGAAGTGGATAACAATTTTGATAGTTTCTGCTCAGTATTAGTCTAGGATAAAGTTATTTGGAATACTGAAGCTTACTTTACAAATATATGTCCTAGTTGATTTCCAGTCATAAAACCCAGCATCTATTAGTAAGTCATTCAATAGAACTCTTACTTGGGAACATCCACCTATATATGAATGAAATATTACAAGACTTGTGTAGATTTTTTTTAAAGAAATGGGCAACCTGTGGCTCTTCAGAAGTTGCTAAATTTGAGCCAGACTAAGGGAGCATGGGTATGTGTAGAAAATGAAAAACAATACAAATTATCTGTGACTGGGAGTTTTGTAAGCTACTGATAATTCTAGTTCTCAAACTACAATGGCACAAGGAAGACACATAACTAAGTTTTAATTAAAACATCCTTAATAAACCATCCCTGCTGAGGTGCTTGACTGGTATGATTTTTAGACCTGCAAAAAAAATCCAACAACAAAATGCTAATTTTAGCAGCAAGAAAGCTACTAAAAGTTCAGCATTAATTATAGAAACGTGATCTTTAAAATTAGTAAGTACAAGTAGACATGTGATTTTGACTTCTAAAACTTACTGGATTTTCTCGTAAATGTTAAAGCATTCTACATCAACATGGTTGCATGCTGCCACTGCTAAAAGATACAATAAACGTAACTAGAAAAATTAGCAAATGGAATTAGGAGAGATTTTAGATACCCATTTCTGTGATTCAAGGAGCTGCTAAATACAAATAGCGAGCATTAAAATCATGTGACTCTAGCTGGAAGATGCTGAAATAAAAGTTTAAAAGGAATTCCAAATCAGATTAAATATGGAGATATACATTCGTAAGATATTTGAGTTGACAATTATGAATCTTTTTCAGTATGATCAAAAAATTGGTTTTCTTTCTTTCTCTAGAAGGATCCTGAAGCTACTTCAAGTAGTTAGGTCCTACTTTATACAAAATACACATATAATTTATTATGCATTATCTGCTCTACATACATTTGAATGCTTAAAAATTAAGAATATACAATACTAAAATACATAAATTTCTTTTATAGAGGTTGGCATTCATTTTTGCAAACAAGTTTGCACTCTCAGCTTTTGTGTCTACTGCTCTAATAGCATTTTCTGCTTTACATTGGAACACTGCAAAATTCAAAGTACTAGTAACAATTTAGTTCGTGCTTTGGCTTGAAAGTGCAGTTAGGTAATTTATCAGAGAAGAAAATACTCCTGTCTTCCACTTCTTGGTAACTAGGAAAGTTCCTTGCATTTGAATCCACTGCAATAGAGATGTGCTGCACTACTCAGTTATTGTCACTTTTTTCCCACTGTGGAAATTAAAACCCAAGTTAATACTGGCAGTCCTTGACATACAATTCAGCCCAAGATTTATGTTGCTAAGTGAGACATTTGTTAAGTGAGTTTTGCCAATTTTATGACCTTTCTTGCCAGTTAAGTGAATCATTGCAGTTATCAAATTAGTAACATGGTTGACACCGCTTGTCGGAAGGTTGCAAAAGTTACCCTAACCCCGGGACACTTGCAACCATCTTAAATATGAATCAATTTCCAAGCACCTGGATTTTAATTACATGCCCATGGGATGTTGCAAAGGGCGTTAAGTGTGAAAAATGGTCATAAGTCACTTTTTTCAGTGTCATTGTAACCTTGAACAATCACTGAATGAACTGTTCTATAAGTCGAGGACAATTTTAATTCTAAAGGATAAGAAGCTTTTAAAGTTCAATTTTTACCATTTCCCTATTTCACAAATCAGCCTTTTGTATCAAAAGATACTAAATACCCCAAGTATTTATCATGTGTTTTTATACACACATTAGTCTACTTTATCAGATATACTAAGTTATTATCTGTCTGGAAATAGGTGAAATAGTAAAGCAGAATAAATAATCACTTGACAAATCACAGAACTTTTGCACTCCGATAGCATGTTTAATCTTTAAAGGGTAGCATTTCTAAAATATTCGTACCACTGTTATAAAAGCTTTTTATTGGATAACTTCTATAGTTTGCCAATTTTGTACAGGTATACCTAGTTCTGCGCCTTGGGACAAAGCCAGCCTGGTGACCTTTGGCCGATCATGTTCTCTCAGCCCTAGAAAGGAAGCAACAGCAAACTACTTCTAAAAAGAAAAATGCTAAAGAAAACTGTAGGGACTTGTCCAGACAATCTCCAAGAATCGGATAGGATTGAATGAAATAATAATGAACAGATATTGCACATCTTACGAGCCAATAGCAGTGAAAGCTCAGCAACTGGTCCAGCACTGGCAAAATGCTTATCCTAGGAAGCTCTGCTTATACATCATTTTTGAAGCGTGCACTGCCCCTTCTTTTTCTCAGAACACTGAAATCTCAAATACTAAGGTTACTTCTTTAGATTTCATACTCAAAATTCCTTCAAAGATTTTCTGACTTCAGAAAAAAGCAGGCTGATTTTATATAATGCTTTCACCAATATAAACTCTCTACAGCAATCCTTCAATGCTACAGAGGGCTAATAGGCACATCATCAATTGCCCAATGACTTCATTATTCCAAACAGAAGCCTGTAATATTTATATAATACTAAAGATACTTTTTCCCTTTCTTTAAGCCCACAATAGAAAATTAGAAGGATTCAGCCTTTTTATAAGTTCTTGTCACTCTTTTAAAACCTAACATTAATTGCTGTTTATATCAAATACCCATCAAGTCAAAATGTTTTTCATCACTATAGTAAACCTTAATTTCTACAAGGAATTTAGACTCATGGGACGACTAAATGGAGCCTGTGATTTGTGTAAAACTGGAACAGGAAAAAATGTCTTTTCTTTGGAATTTGAACGTAAGATAAATCTAATTTATATAAATGCAAAACAATAATGTGCATAGTAGGCAATATGTTTTTTAAAAAAAGAAAGTGCACTTTTCTTCATATTACATACAGTATAAGTTGCCTTTCTGTTTCTTTGTTCGAATCATCAGGAATTAACCAAGCTACAAAATAGTTACGTCCATAGTTAAAAAATCATCAAGGGTTGCAATTATGCTGCCAAAATGTCAACTAGAAAAAATGCCAACTATAGAAGTATGTAGTAAGACATTTCCCCTTTCAATCATACTGATACAGCAGTTTTCAAATTTCTGTCACATATCTATATATTCCTGCTTGTAGACTTTGCTCACCTGACTAGATCATCTTTGAAGGTGGAAACAATCATTAAAAAATTCAGCAAGGAGAGAAACATATATACCATTGTAGTTAAATCCCCAAATTAGAAACCAATAAAGCTTGAACAATAAATTGCAACCACCTCTTCCCCACCAGCAGAGTGTTCATTACTCCATTAGTTTCCATGCCAATGAACCATCACAAAAGGAACTATATATCCCTCTGTACATGATTTTATTATTTACATAATACAATATAGCATAGATGCTGGGTAGCATGATTATGTGCAATACATAAATATGAACTATCTGTACACATTTGTTTATCTAATAACTCAACTGAGGACAAAATTTAAAGCAAAGACCTGATGTTTTTAATGAAGAAAACTAAGACTGAACACTGCAATAGAAATCAGAAGTAGTGCCCTATGTATACACAACTATTTACAAATGAGAACAGGCATTACCACTATACTACTCTAAACTGTACTTGTTTATATAAAAAACACAAGTTTCATACATCACAAAAAACCCTTCCATTATAACACAGAAGTGATATTACCAGACAAGCATCAGTGAAGTATACTGCCTTTTCTAGAGTTGTTATTGTACAATGCTGTAGATAATGCAGCCCATGCAATACACCCAAGAACACTACAGTCCTACACCCAAATACTATTAAAATGATAAAAGCAGCCCCTCAGAGTGGTTCCAGGTACCACTTAAGTGTACAGCAGCCATATTGGGTATGATTTCTCCATGCAAAAGGGTGCAATCGCACTACATTTGGAAACTATAAAAAATTAAAGGCTAACCTTCTTTTCAAACCAGAACACATTCAACTTAAGATGCATATGAAAAACTTAAAGGCTTGAATATATTTGCAAACTAGGTTCATCAGATGCAGGTGCTTATTTGAAAGAGCTGCTGTGAATAACTTTTATCAAAAATGTAGCCTTTATTTTGTATAAACTGAAATCAATTCTTGTTGCATTGTGCTACACAATGTATTTAGCTACTTAAGAGTAAGAAGCAGACAAGTCTTTCGTTGTAGGCTAGTTCATAAAATTCTGAAAAAAGTTTCCTTCAGGAACTAGTTTTTAACAGTTGAACAATTTTTATCACTTCCAAAGATTACATCCTCTAGAGGTAATCTTAAACTGCAGTTTATGGCACCTGAACACCCATTTCCATTTAGAAACTGGCTCCTCTGCAGTTCAGCCTTAAAACAATGAAGTGTGGAAATTAAAGATGATTACGGTTAACTATGGTAAAAGTAGACTCATTTTTCTTGGTGTATCATGTAATCAAACAGGCACATTAGCACTATCCAAAGATGATATACCTCTATCAACAATCCCAAAAGGCAAATCTGCTGCAAACATGCAGATTTTATGCATCTGTTTGGCACATGTGAACTAGACAACTCTGTCCTTTGCGCATGTCTGTTTTCCAATGCAGGTCTTACTCTTTCATTCATTTGGGGGAGGGCATGTATACATTTTAAAGGGCTGTATCTATCCAATTCTGCCTGTAACACCCACAATATCCTAAAGTATCAATCAATAAGACAAACTAAAGTAAAACTCTGGAGAACATCAAAGGAAAATGGCCATGCATCTGCTCTTTAATGTTTTCCTAGGATATTTTAAAATAAAAACAAAGGAAGTCAGTCTTTGCACCAAGTAGGTTAGTTTATATTCTCTGGATTTTTTCAGCCACAACAACTGGATTCTCTTTCCTGATTTTTGCTGCAGCTTCTGCTTTGTAATCATATGGGCAGTTGTGCTTGTCAGAATAACGGTGAAGTCCACAAAACAGATTTCCACATCGGCAGTCAAATCCTGTGAAAACAGAAATGAAGTAAATTATGGTGAAGTCTTATAACTATGGCATTATCTTTCTAAGCATTACATCTAACCTCTAAGGATGTTTGTCTTGTTTGAAAGATCATTAAATGTTTCCCAAATACATTCTTAAAAAGCAAGGAACTGGACAAAACAAACTCCAGTAATCTTACCTGTAAGTCCAACCTTCTTTCTGCACATAAAACATCTGTTCTTCTTTGGTTTGGGCATTTCAGGTGTTTTCTCTTCATTCTGAGATGTACTAGGTTGGGTAACTGAAGGACTTGGTTGGGTAACCACTGAAAGAAAACAGAAATTGGTTAAATATTCATTTCTGCTTTATCTGAACTTTCATCTCCATCACCTTTTCACATGCTCCATTGTTAAATAGGATATATAAAATAACCCTATTTAAGTTTGATATTTGAACTTGAAAGTTTCCAGCATTTCAATGTGAAACAAAAGACCAGTGTCCCAGAACTTCACTATGAAACAAAAACGTTCTGAATTTTCTGCCTCCTAAGCAAAACTTGACTGTTAAAATTATGTTGTTTTGAGTGCTAAGACTTTTATTTTCTATTATTTTAGCAAAATATGTATTACCAAGTACTGTAGCAGGACCAGTTTCATTCATGCCATCAGATGTGTGATGCAGGAATGAAAGGAAAAAGTGATTACCTAAACATAGGATGAAACTGCTGCTATTAAGCACTAATCACTGACTTGTCTAGGTCAGACAGGCTGCTGTCTCTGTGTTTAGAATAAGTTATGGATCTGTTTTGCAGTTGCTTGTGCAATTATTACCAGGGCAAAAAGGTGCATGTGCATTGAATGCATTATTTATTTATTTATTTATTTATTAGATTTTTATACCGCCCTTCTCCCTAAGGACTCAGGGCGGTTTAAAGGGCATTAAAACACATCAATACAAAAATTAAAATTAATTAAACAGACACGCCCTCATGAACAGTTAAACAAAATAAAATCCCCTCAATCCAGGCCGGCAGATGTAAATAATAAAGTCTTCAACTCCCTGCGGAGTTATGCAACTATTATCTATGTAGTGGAATTTTTCTGGCTGTTAATGCAAGAATGGTGTTTTATTATTGTGGTTCTAATGCAATTACTGTTAAACTGCAAAAAAGAGGTTTAAAAAATCCAGTTAAACTGCTGTCAATATTGGTTGTTAAGATGGTTTGGGAATTGCTTTTCAATCTGGAATATTATGTCTAGAACACCATAAATTGCTTCCCCACTCGAAGAATTAACTTACAGAAAATAGCAGACTATCCATGCATGGATCATCATGATCCAGGGGAAAAAACAGAATGCTTCTGAGTTCCTTGTACTCAGGTATTAAGAATCATCCACTTCAGCATTTGTTTTTATTTGGGCATAGGAAAACAGCACCCGGGAAACCAATCCCTCATCTATATTTGTCATATCAAGACACAATTTATTTGAAGCAGTGGAATATTTGCTGGAGTTATTTCATGGCCAATGTTAATATTGAAACAATTATTTCTATAAAAATTATTTGGTGAAAAATATTCTTGAACATATTGGGTGTACAACTAGTCTTAAAGTTATTTTTCTCCTCTTTCCCATTTCTTTTTTGTTAAAACTATCCTGAGGAATATTTATATAATGAGTTGTTTTAATATTCTGGACAGTTTGAAACAATTTGTAATAAATGAGTACAACTACTTTGGAAATCGAATAACTTTTTCCAGCACAGAGCTTTATCAAAGGCACCAAGATTCAGAACCATGAACTTTGGTGGCAATGACTTAACCAGTGGATTCAGAGTTCTGCACAGTCTAGCAATACATGCTGGGGGATGAGAAAAGAGGTGTGGAGAATCCTTCAAATATTATTTAACTCCAACTTCTATCAATCCCAATCAGGACATCCTAATAATGGAGGGAAAAGAAACGATAATCTTCTGTTATTTGGAAAGCTAACGTTTGCCTGGTTCTCATACATTCAATATTTATGAGTTATTACAGCATTTTCATTTCTACTTATGCCACCCTTTTAGAAAAATATTTTTTACTGAAAGTAAATGCTTTGAAGTAGCTCTCTTTCCTCCATCACTGTTTCACATAGCAGCTGCAACAGCTTACACTCGCTCAGAATAAACATGAAGGCACCTGAAAATATGTATGTTATACAGATGTTGCTATCATTTCAATATGGAGCTAGGATGAGTGCAGGCCTCTACAGTGGTCCCTCTACTTACGAATTTAATCCGTTCCAAATGCACATTTGTAAGTAGAAAAATTTGTAAGTCGAA
>JANHFR010006251.1:252090-263291 GCA_032468015.1 Mimophis mahfalensis | reverse complement strand
GGTTCCTTGTCATTAAAAGCTTCTTTCTGGCAGCTCTGCTTCATTATTCAATTATTTTTTTCAAAGTGCTGATTGTTTCATCCCAGCTAGAAGAACTCTATCAGGGGAGTATTTCCTCCCAACAGCAGTGTTAAAAGGTTAAAACAACCCTTCCCCTTTTAGAAAGTCAAGCAAAGCTTCTCCAGAGGAGACAGTCTAGGTGGCAACAGCAAGTCTAGGTTACTGCCAAGAATGTAATAAGGGTTAACTGGAGAGCCAGTATCTTAAGCAGGGCAATGACGATTAGGCTAGAAACAACATGAGAATGTTTCCTTCCTGCCTTCCCTGCAGGATTATCTCTGTAAAGTGGAAAAAATGAGATTTCTTCCAACAACCAGTTCTCCGAACTGCTTAGAAAGTTAACAACCGATTCTAGTGAATAGGTGTGAACCGGTAGAAACCCACCCCTGTACAGTAGTATTCTAAAATGTATTATTGTCTTTTAGTGCTTTCCTTTTTTCCAGTGCCTAGAAAATAATATGAGATGCTGAACTGGACACCATAGGATTTGAGGAGTCCTTAATGTTTTCTGAGCTTGGTTATTTGCTTGCAGATATTTCCTTACCCAACTAGGTAACATGGTCAGTGCAAACTGATAATCAGATCTCATTGATGAGGTTACCTTCTTGAATAATGAAATGTCTGCAACCAAATTCAGAGAGCACCAAAGACCCCACAGTCCTCATTCACCGCCTCCTTTCCCTGTATACCCCATCCCCTTCTAATACTGATGAGGTTACCTAGTTGGGTAATGAAACCAAACAATCAAGCTCAGAAAGCACCAAAGGTTTCACACTTGGAAGCCTGAGCTACAGTTATTTTCTTTGCTCTAAAGGGCCTCCATAATAGCTTGTTCATAGTGTTAACTTCCCATTTGTTTATTTCATACTCTTAAATGTGGAAGAAGTGTGAGTAGGACAAAGTGCCTTGACAGAGTGCTGAAGTCAGAGCCATCCTATTTATGCTCCATTGATTGGTGTTTTCCTTGCTAGCTAGTGGAGCACAGAAGGGAAATGGCAGAAAAGCTATAAGAGAAAGCCACAAGTACAGACATACTTACAAATCCAAATAGCCTTTTCTGACAGTAACCAAGAACAGTTGTGATAGAGGCAGGTTAGGGCATTGGTAAAGAGCGGAAAAGGATGCTACTAGAGGTTGTTCTTTTTTTGTTTGCTTTTTCAAGGATGTGTAAACAGAATTTTAATTCAATAGTAGAGGAAAGACTGAGGTAAGTAATTTCCCAGCTCTCTCCTTCCCATTCATTCATTCATTCATTCATTCATTCATTCATTCATTCATATCCTGCCTTTACTATAGACAATTTTGTCTTAAAGAAGAAGAAGCTTCAAACACAAACTTAATTTTGTTGTCATTCAGGACTCGCATTGGCAAAGAATTCTAGAAAGCCATCCTGCAAACAGCAAAACTCAGAAAATACAGACTAGAACAGGGGTCTGCAAGCTGTGGCTTTGGAGCCACATGCGGCTCTTTCGGCCTTCTGCTGTGTCTCCCTGTTGGCTGATCCCACCACTGACTGGCCCCTGCCCTCCCATGCCTTCCCCTCCCCGTCACTCCTTCCCTGGCCTGAGAAGGTAAGGGGGATGGTGTGGGATGGAGACTCACTCCATATTCCAGAGCAGGAGGCAACTGGGTGGGAATAAGTGATGTGAGTTGGCCATGCCCACCCAGTCATACCGGTTGTTAAATTATTGGCTCCAGGTGTTTTCTGTGGGAAAGGAGTCCAAATGGCTCTGAGTGTTTAAGTTTGTAGACTGCTGGACTAGAACTTCATTACCAATACCACAAGCTGATGCTGATCACTAGTGTCCATTTATTACTTGAACATTGATTGAAGCGGGGTGGGGTTAATATATTTCTCCAATCTGTGCAGTCACTGTCATTAAGTTTCTTTGCAGCCTTGTTTAGCTTCTCATTAGACTAATACTAAAAAGATTGTGTTCTTTTGTGTGAAGAATTCTCTGATTGCATCTCTATATTTCTGAATATTATGTGCTTGATATTTTTTTACCCAGTATTAAGAAATAGATCATCATATTTGGCATTATGTATGGAAGATTATCATTTCATTTGGATTCAAGTTATGTATACTAATAAAATCAAATTATTTCGTATATCTTTCATTAAAACAATTACCATTAAATTTGTCTACCCTAGAGTGGTGCAACTTTATTTCTAAATATATATGATCTGCTCCGCCCAGTGCATGCAATTTAATAAATAATATCTAATCATGTAAATCCAGTTATGTTTCATATCACCGCTGGTGTGGCTCATAATTGTTCAGCAATGTGAGTGAGGTGGCAATTATTTGCTTATCCAAATGTGCCACAAGGTACTTTCCCTGCCATTATAATTATTTATTATGAGATACTAGGAAATGAAAGCCAATTCACTATAACAAAAGCAGTTCTGCATGTCATATGAATTATTTCCTTTCATATTTCTCCCATATTGTATATTGTCACACCTTCTCACCCTGTTATATCTTATACCAAGTTTATACCGTATTACATAGTTATTTCACACTTCTGGGTTTGGTAGAGTTTTCTGGTTCACTATTTCTTCTTTTACATACTTCCAGACAATTACCTTTGGATTAAAACATGATGAACATTTCCCAAATGCTGTGTTTTTAATAATGTTATTTGAAACAAATCAAGAAAGAACAGGAGGTGGTGATGCTAATCCCAAAAGCATATTTCTTTCTCTTAAGTTCCAGTGAATTGACATGCAGGATTCCTTCCCCAAAGCCAAACTGTTATAACTTTCTTTCACTGACAGCAGAAAGGTAGCATTCATGCAGTCTGTTGGAAGTTTCTTATTTAGTCTGACAATTCATCAGAATATTATTGTATCCTAAAGTTTTTACAGCATAACAAGCATAGAAGTAATCCATGTTATATTAAAAAGACTCTTCAAATTTCAAAATAAACAATGTTATATATACATATATATGCATGCATACAAGCGTGTGTATAATCTTAGTAATAATATATAATATACAATAATCTTACCATAAGAATACATGGCACAAAATAATACCCTGTAACTTTTATCTCCAAGCATTTGAAGCTTTGAATTCACAATCAGGTTCAGTCATATTGAATTATAATTATGTATAATGACTGTATTGCATACTATGGGATTTTGCTTTGCCTAACCAAAACCTGTGCACATATAACACTATTTACAGTGACATAAAAGGAATATTTTTTTCAATAATAAAAAGAAGCCAGCAATGACCCCTGCATTCAATTTTTATATAATTTTCATTAAAATTTTTAAGGACAAAGAAAAAAAATAGATAATCAGAGAGGGAAAAAAATTAAAAAACACTTGATTAAAATATGCAGAAACAATAAATGGCCTGTCTTATGTGTATATATTTGGGCTTACAAAGATGAGTTATTACACAGTAACTAGTTCTCTAATTTTACTGCTAGTAAACTTCAAATATTGTTTGGATGAATCATATGGGAAAAAAGATGATAACTCAAAGGGTAGCTTTAGTTAGATTTTGGGTTAGATATCCAGACACTTTTAATATTTTCCTTGAATACAATGCCAGCCAATGTAAAAATGTTGGAGTGCATGGAGAAAAAATAAATTCATCTGCTAATCAATATTTTAGATGGTTCTTTGTGCCAAAAGCTTAATACAAAATGCCTTAATAAAGGTGATTTTTGAACTAATGATTCTATGGATTAAGCTACAATTTACAATGCCTACTTTCTGCAGACCATAGATAATATCTGACTTTTCATTAACATTTATAATATGAATTTCAATACAGTAATACAGTAAATTATTATATACTATCTTATATGTTCCAATTTTGGAAGCAGACGGCTTTGCTTATATTTCTGTACAACTTGCTTATTTGCTGAATTTACTTACTTACTTTATATATATATAGTCTTCCCATCCAGTGTGGCATACATCAGCAATATCAACAATACAAATAAGTTTAACATTCAAAGAATAAAACAAAATGCTGTTGAGAAGCACTCAGCCTGGTAGGGAGGAAGGATCAAGTACAGAGCTAGCCTGGAGTCACTGTGCAACTGCAAAAGAGCTAGGGCTGATCCCTCCCCCTAAATTCCTTTTTTCCTCTAATTGTTCCCAGGAATATGTCAGACTGGGAAATCCCTGTAATAGAGGCAGAACATAATGAAGTAGCTATCTGGAACTCTGCACATATGGGCCTGGTTGTTCACATTTGACATTATATTAAAAAACAACAACAATGCCCTACAATCCAAAACAACAAAGTACAAGCACATGAGTGCCAGGAAAACACTCATCCAGAAGACTAAAGGTCTTTATGCCTTTCAGTCTTTTTGAGCGGGATGCTGTTCCAAACCTTGAAAAAAGTTAGGATCAGGTTGGCCTGTTTGGAAAAAAAATATGAATGTTTAAATTCATTGTGGTATCACCCATTGAAAGGTACAGCACAATCAATTTTGATTAGTTGCTCGTTTCATATATCACTTGGAATTTATCCCTGATTTCCCTCAAAGGTATTTTCTTCAACTCTGTCCTTTTTGGGGAGACAGTTTTATATGATTGACCGCTGGCTTCTTGATTTCACCTGGTACGCTGTTGTTTAAAAGCACTGTGATGTTTGATTTCTCTGTTAAGTAGCTATACACATCCTTGGAATCAGTAATGGGATTCAAATTTTTTTACTCCTGTTTCTGTGGGTGTGGCTTAGTAGGTGTGGCTATGCTGTTGCCAATCAGAGGTGGTTCTCTGAGTCAGTCAAAATGATTGCTACCGGTTCTCTGGAACCTGTTGGGACTGGCTGAATACCACCTCTGCTTGGAATTCACATTTTATTTTCCTATGCCAAGTGGCATATTTATCTTTTGTTAAGTTCTTTCTTTATATATAATTAAATAAAAAGAAAATACATGTTATCTATTCCATCTGTTCCATATATGAGCAGTTGTGTGGGTCTATGTTTGGGGTAACTTAAAAGTGACTTGTGGTTCTGAAGCCCATTATTCATTTTTGGGTCTATTTTGGGAAAAACCAGCATGACACACTACTGTTTAGTGTCATGCACAAGTGGGATGAGATGCAATCACATTTAAGGCGGTCTGTGTGTGGGTGAATTACTGGGACAGTCAAAAACTAAGGATGGAATGCAACATCTTGAGACATTCATGGCTAATACTTTTGCTATACTCTGCATTTTGTTTCTTTGTGCAAAGGTAAATATGCTTATTATATAGGTTACTATTTTATGTTAGACTAGTGCAGCCCTCTTTACTTGAAGCCACATTTGAAGTCTATTTGGAAACTGCAATTGATTCAAAGCACAGCATCCCAGCTGCCAAAGGAAGTCGGTTCAGCAGAGTTACGGTACATCTGTGTTGAGCTTGCGGCTGCATTAGTTACCAGTTGATTTCCAGGCCTGTTCAAGGTGGTGGTTTCCTAGAAGAATGAAATATTTTAAGGAATATTTTTAAAAGGCAGGATAAAATATTTCCCCTAAAAAAGAAATAAAAATCTTAAGGGAGACAGAAACTCAGAGCCCCAGCTCCTTGCCTCCAGCTGATATTTTGTGCCCATTGAGAAAGATTGGGCCAGCCTATCTACAAAACTAAAGATCTTCAACACCAGGGTGATGGGATTAAGACCTGACCCTTCAGGACATAATAGGATTAACCCACTACCATCTAGCAGCATTGCTCACCACATTGCACAATCTCACCCTCCAAACTTCAACCAAACTTAGCTCAGACAACGTACAGAGCCACCTATGATATCTATATCAGCCAATAGAATACATGTTCTTGCACAGGAACAGGAAGTTCAAATTCAAAGGCAAAGAGAAGGTATAAAAACCCCTCGCTGTCAACTCCATGTGGTCAGCTGCACCAGGACCACAACCCATATGGTCCTGTTCATCAATAAATGGACCTTCTTTCCAATCAGCCTCCAACTTCTATTTTGTCTCCAGTGCCTTTCTGCCAGCTTGGAACTGAACCAGATGGATATTTCTTCCCACGCTTCAAAAACTACATGACTTGCATGATCTCCTTTCTTATCCAAAACCAGCTCGCACGAGGTTTTCATCCTGAGAGGAACTGCTTCATGTATTTCTCATTTATGAGGTTATGAGGGTGGGAGCCTGGAGGCACATCTTGGTGGTAGAACCCATACTATTTTTTTTACTAAACGTATATCCTTCACTCTCTGCAGAAATTCAAGGCATTAAACACTGCGCTTGTTCCTCTTTTCCCCACAACAGGAACCCTGTGAGATAGGTTGGTCAGAGAGAAAACAATTAGCTTAAAGTTACTCAGCTTATATAGCCGATGGGGAAACTGAATCATTCCAACTCTTTAATCAATAAACCATTGTGGCTCTTACTATCTATATAAAGGAAACTCCCCCCGTCCTCCCCACCCCTTGCATTTGCAAAAACCTGCTGCTATCTTTGACTTTTACTATGGTCAGGGCTCCATTTGCAATTTTTATTATGGGAATTATGTTTCCCCCCATTTTTATAGGGAAACCATCTTGTGCTGAGAAGAGTGCCATCTTAAGGATTTTAATTGGCAAATTCTGGAGAGTTGTCTTAAAAATGTGTGTGATATTTAAGACATTAAATACATGACAAAGCTAAAGTATTGTTTACAATACTTTACAATATTTTGTCATCATGTACCTATGTCTTAACACTCACATTTTAAAGACATTTTTAATTAGATCACTTTGAATCAGGACAGAGTTCACCTCTGTTTACTCCAAACAATAAAAACAAAATGAGCTACAATTAAAAACAAAGTGCTTTGAATATCTTTCATATTTGCACCTGCTTAACAGATGAACGTTTCATTTGCAAAATAGCAGCACCAGGGTAAGCATTCTTTTTTATGTTTGCATTTAATGTTCTGTGTTAGGCCTAGTGAGCACAATATTTATTGCTAAAAGGATGTGCTTTTTCCTGAGTCTTTTTGAATGTGGACCTACAGCATTTTGACTATGTCACCACAATGCCACTGCGGTAAGGAAGAGCTGTATAATAGTAATATCCATTAAAGCTGTAGAGAAGACTGCCAAGAAAATGATAGTTTCTCCTCTCCAAGGTCTTTAAAAATGGTCTAGACAAGCATTAGGGAATAATCTGGAAGGAATGTTTTTGATCTGGCAGAAAGATGAAATGGATGAGATAATAAACCTACATTGTCTTTAATTTCTCTGAGTCATATTCCATCCATCAAACCTTGCTATCAAAACAAGGAAAGAAGTGCCAGCCCAATTGGTGACATTTTAAAGCTTGGATGCTGTCAGCAGTTACTTCACATGTGCCAAAGAGCGATCAGTAGCATTATTAACCTGTGACATGTAAGAATGCCTGTTGACAGCTCTGTAAGAAGAAATCACAGCTGATCTCTGAAAAGAAAATGTGTGAAAACTTACCTTTCTTAGTGTGAGCACCTCACAGCAGCTGTATGGGCCTTGGCAGTCTTCTGTTTTCTAATTTTGTTTCAGCTTAATAGGAATCTCAGTAGGCAGAGCAATATTTCTGAACTGATATGAGTACTACTTAAATGGAAAGAAGAAATTAAAATGTAAGTCATTGTCATCATTAGAACACTTGGTCGTCTTGGATCAAGGTGTTTAATTCTTATTCGATCACGAAATTCAGAACCTTCGTAAAGGTTTAGAATAGAGATTTTTTGTCAGGCGAAAATGTATAAATATAAATATATTTGCTGAGCTGGGTTGCAGACCAACTGTTTTAATAGTACAGAGTTGTACAGATCTTTCCTGATGGTGGTTAATAGTAAACCATAAGAGGTAGATAATTGGTGGTTCTACTTTAGCCTGACTTTAAAAAACTAAAAACTAAATACTCTACAAAGCTAAAGTTATAAAAATAGATGTGGGGTCAGGATTTCCATGTAGGCATTCTGCTTATGACACTTTTACCAACATATTAAAAGGAAGATGGTTTCTCTACTTCCTCTTTCCCATACCTGCTACTTTCCTGGAAGGACCTCCAATCTGTAATTCCCAAGAAATCTCAGGAGGAATGGAAAATCCATTAGTGGGGTACCTCTGTGTAGTAAAACCCTTCTAATGGAGCCATCGAGTCAGAAAAATAGAATCATTGAGTCTAACTCACAATGGTTCATTGGAGAAATGCAAATGAAAGGACTCCAGCAGATGGATGTCTGGCCTCCCCCTGAAAGGGCCTTCTGTCAGCAGAATGTTGGATCCAAACCACTAAATATCTGCTTAGGTTTGGAATAAACATGTATTAAAAATTAAAATGAAACTAGGAAATGACAGAAGAAAATTCTAAGGAAATCAGAAATAAATTGTGTGTGATTTTGGATTGCACAGATGATGTTAGGCAGACAATATGTATGTCTGTCCATCCATCCATCTATCCATCCATCACTGGAATATAATTTTAAAAGCTAGTTAGGCCATAAGGCCATATCTAATTCTTGTTTTACTCCAGCTTCATAATCTGGCCTATAATTTTTCATTGAGGCATTATAATTTTATAGCTAAAAATAAAAGATTAAAAATTGTCACTGCTCCCAGTTCTGGGCATATGTTCATAGAACATGGAGTGTACATTTCTAAATCTAAATCAGGTCTATTTGGTTTTAAAGAAATCCTGAAATTAGTTATCTAATACTATAATTGGCTTAGCACTACCAGCTAACTTCCTCATATCCCCATCAATTATCAATGTGTTTTATTTAAACATTTTTAGACCGTTTTTAGGGAAAACCCCTTCAAAAGTTGTTTATTAGAAAACTCAAATAGTCTTTTCTGATATGGTATATATTTATGTACCACTGCTATACTCTTTGAGAGCTGCACAGGCTTTTTTTTCAAGTCTGGAAAGAGGCAGATATTTTGCACATAGCAGGACAGTCCCAGAAAAATCACATAATAGTTTAGATTACTTTATTGTCATTGCACCCTGTACAATGAAATTAAATGCTACCTTCAGTGTACATTATAACTATAAAAATAAAACACAAACACACACACTTTGCATTCTGTACCATGGAATTGAAAACCTGATATTGCATTAATATTGCATTATACAGTAGAATTCAATATAGTTACTTCCCTAGGATAGAAGCTGGTTTTCAGCCTATTTGTCCTTCTTTTTATTATCCTGTACGGTTGGCCAGATGGTAATAGTTCAAAAAAAGGGTGCCCAGGATGAGATGGATCTTTAAGAATGTTTTGAACTTTCTTAAGACAACAGGAGCTATAAAGCTCTTCCAAAGTGGGGAGAGGGCAACCAGTGATCCTCTGGGCAATGAAGTTAACCCTCTGGAGCACTGTCCTATCTGCCACTGTGCAACTGGCAAACCATACACAGGTGCAGTAAGTTAAAATACTCTCTATGGTGCAGTGGTAGAAGGTCACCGGCAGTTTTTTATTCAGTTGTTGCTTCCTGAGAAGTCTCGGGTAGTATAATCTCTGCTGGGCCTTTTGGACCAGTGCTGCAATGTGAGTGCCCCAGGTCAGGTCCTCTTTTATGATAACACCGAAAAACTTAAAACTGGCCACTTGCTCCACTCGGTCTCCATTGATCAGCAAGGATTGGATGTCTGATCTATTCCTTCTGTAGTCCACTATAAGCTCCTCGGTCTTATTGGTGTTAAGGACCAAGCTATTGTCTCCACACCACGAAACCAACCGGTCTACCTCATCTTGATAGGCAGACTCATTTCCTCCTGCAGAGATGAGTCCCACCACTGTTGGTATCATCTGTACATTTAGTAATAGTATTACTAGTGTGAGTGGGAATGCAGTCAAATTTGCTTTCACATGGTATTCTTCTTCCCTGAGTGATCCCCATCAATCAAAGATATTAATAAACCGGAGTGTGTGTTCAGAAGAGAATACTGTAAAAAACCCTGATGTTGAAGGCATCGTGTATGTTTAGCTTGGAAAAGAGAAGACTATGGGAAGGCATGATAGCCATCTTCAACTATGTGAAGAGCATATAAAAGACGGGCCATAATTGTCCTATGAGATAGGAAAGTTATAAGGATGAAAGTATGGGTCAAATATCAAGAATATTTCCATCAACATAAGCACTTAGTTGAGCAGACTTCCCTGGGAGGTGGTATATTCTTCATTGCTGGTGGGGGGTGGGGGCGGGGGGCTAAAATGAAGTGTGTAACTAAATAAACAGCATTATGATTTATCACAGTAAAACCAGTAAAATTTTTGTTTCCTCCTGTGTTTTGTAGGTACCTGTGAGAGGTACAGAAAAGTTTAAAATGAAAGAATCAGTGCTAAGCCCAGCATACAGTTATTTATTGTAAATAGGAATGATATACTTGGGCATTTAGAGTGAGCAATTATGTTTTTAATCTGAAAGTATCTGTAATGCTTTTAAAAAGAAGATTGAGTTGAAAATTACCCAAAGGATCTTAAAATTACTTCCCCCAGAACTAACCTTGCAATCCAGACCAAAGCTTGCTGAATAATTTCTCTTGTGTTGTATGTGGTGAAATCATTTCCACATGGTGCTGTTAATTGCAATTTTGTACACACTAAGTGCATAGTAAATGCCACTAAAATTAGCAAGACATATTTCTGGGAAGCAGCTGAACTGTTAGCAGAATATATTTGCAAGCAAAATATATTTTTGATAATGTCCTCAATTATTTGCCAAACAAAAAACAGCCGTGCTTATTTAAATATAGTTTATTCCAAATGAATCCATAGAGTGAAATCCAGCATATATATGCCCACAGCAGTGTGGGAACAAAAAGCCAAACTTTTCATAGTAACTGAAGGTTCCTTGAATGTTTTGTGGTAGATTGTTCAGGATTCCACAAAGCAACTTATTCAAACATTATGAAAAAAAAGGTCAAGCACTAGGCCGGTGATGGTGAACCTATGGCATGCATGCCCAAAGTGGCATACGGAACCATGTCGCCTGGTACAAATGCTCTTGCAAAACCCCGTGTTCCCCCACCCCTGCGCAGGTGACCCCCAATGTGTGCGCTATTCACCCTCCCCCCAGCATGCGCACATGATCGTTTCAAACACCAACCCAGTTCGGTGTTTAAACTCAACTGATTGGCGCGCAAGCATTTTTCCAGCTCTGGGGATTGCGTCCACATGTGCGTGCT